>JAODUK010000096.1:0-14075 GCA_027564635.1 Typhlichthys eigenmanni | reverse complement strand
GAACGCGTGCCTGGCACCTCTTTGCTCACTTCACCTCACTGCTGTCACCACTGTAGAGGGCATAGGAAGTGTAGCGGGCAAGATGCACCCCGTCCAGGTATTGTAGCACATTACATACATGTAGTCGGCTACTGTGTACTGCATGCACATATTGCAGCATATTACATGTACTAGTGTTCTGCATGTTATGTATGTTTACACAGTAAGCTAGCACATTTAAATGGCCAATGGCTAAAAGCTACACAAATGGCCATTGGCATTATGTGTATAAAACACAGTAAGCTAACAAGCTATACACATGGCCAATGGCTAACAATAGCCATTTCTCTGTTCGTGTGTGTGTGTGTGTAATGTAGGAGCGCATTGCAAAGGCTCATGGCTCCCAGTGTGGTTTCTGCACACCGGGTATGGTCATGTCCATGTATGCTCTCCTCCGCAACAAGCCACAGCCAAACATGGCCGACATCGAGGAGGCCTTTCAAGGTAGAGAGACCAACATATCTCTATTGCAAAGAATTAGACGTGTATCTGATTTAGGACCACTTAATTAAAGCAGACCAAATCATATTTGAAAATATCAGATTCCATGTGAATTGTGCTGTTCACACTGTTGTGAAAGTATCTGAGTCACATAATGGAAAAAAAGGGGCCAGACAGTGTATAACATAGTAGTTATCCTGTTTAGTATAGTATACATTTGTATCTTTTGTAAATTGATTTATATACTGAAATCTCTGCTTCCAGGAAATCTGTGTCGCTGCACAGGTTATCGACCAATCCTAGATGGATACAAGACATTCACTGAAGTAGGATACACAAATTTAACAACAAAATTGATTTAGAAACCATTATTATTGTTATTATTATTATTATTAGATTGTATTTGTTTATTAAGTTAGTAACTGTGTGTTCCAGGAGGGGGGCTGCTGTAAAGGCAAAGGAAACAATGGCTGTTGTATGGTCAATGATGGTGAAGCTCAGCACAACCTTACAAAATGCATTGATGTAAGTTGGCCTACCGGTTTTACACAACTTTTATGATTGGGCAACAGCACGTTTCAAACATGTGCTATTTCATTGCTAAACTGTTGTGGTGATAAGTCTTGTTATTTATGAGCTGAATCTGTTCCATACTGACCCATACTGCTTTACCTGTGAAGTTTGATATTATATATATATATATATATTCTGTATGGTCTAATATTTCTTTCACAACAGAAACCAACTTTTACTGAGGAGAAAGTATGTTGTGATGCTTACAGTACATAAAACATAAAATACTATTTTCTGATATTACATGCTTCAAAGTGGCAGTGTAATACCGTTAACCATTAATGCACACTGTCTGGAACCTAATTATTTTTCCAAATACATATTTTCCACATTTACATTGACAATCATTTTAAATTACCCCTCTTTTACAGGGGATTTATTATATTGTATAGTATTCCTGTAGTCCATTAAAACACTTTAATGTGGTCTTTATTTTTACACTTTAATCACATTGGTTTTAATTTAACTGTTGCAGGACTCCAAATCCCAAGATTCCACGCTCTTCAGCATCTCTGAATTCATGCCATTCGACCCTACTCAAGAAGTCATCTTTCCTCCAGAGTTAGTGGTGAGCTGGGGGCACACAGTAGCTTAACATGCACATATACTGTATATGTTAGCCTGGGTACCGGACACTTTAGCAACATGGTGCTAAATTTGACGTGTTCTGTATTTATTTTGGATTTTCTTTAACCTGAACTGTAACACTGTCGTTTTCTTCATTACATTTATTGCAAAGTAAAATCTCTCTCTCTCTCTCATTCTCTCACTCTCTTCCCTAGTCATTGACCAAGGGTCCCTGTCCGGGCACCCTGTGGTTCCGTGGTGAAAGGGTTCTGTGGATCCAGCCATCCAACCTAGACCAGCTGTTGCTCCTCAAGTCCCGGCACCCCGACGCCAAGATGGTGGTGGGCAACACAGAAGTTGGTCAGTAACATAATACACTATAGTGTAGTGTAGTGTGTAGCAGAGGGCCTCTGCTATAATGAGCCAAATGCTGGCATGCCTGTGTGTGTGTGTGTGTGTGTGTGTGTATGTGTGTGGGAGCATCTTGTGGTGGAACACTCTATAGCAGCCTGGGCAGTGCACGTCCATTGTGGGGGGCAGAGCTACACTGCAGACACACTCCGGGCCATGACTGTGTGTTGGTCGGCCCACCCACCCTCAGAGGGCCGGGCTCGGCGTCTGAGATGAGGATTATGTTAAGAAAATGCCGTGGAACAAATATATAAATGTATTCACCTCCTCAGCAGCATACATGTTTGCATTTTCTCTAAATATCAACGAATCCGCAAGGAATGCAGACTAGTGGCGATGTTGTTGGGTAGCCTATGCTTGTTTTCATTTCCTGGCTATGAAATATAACTGTTAATGCTAGTTTAACTCTTCACCCCTGTAAATTTGTAGGCTTTGTCGAACATTGGCTTGTTGCTCACAGGCAGTATGTGTGACTTAATCCTCTGAGCAGATGTTTGACTAGCAGTGCCAAAAATGAACAATCACTTGTTAATTAGTGAACTGAATGCTGTCTGTAGAGTTAACAAGGAATTAAACACAACCTATATTTCTGCACACATACATAAAAATAATATTCATACTGGCCTAAATTATACATTTGATCACATATCCCATACTGTATTTTCTTAGCAAGGGTTTTGTGTGAAAGTAATTCAAAACCTGTCCCAAATAAAGGCTGGTGGAAAACCCAGACTATTAATTGCGGTTGTACGATAGATACATATCTTCTAGTAAAAACACACAGTTCAGGTAAAAGACATTTAAAACAAAACGAGCCCAGCCAGCACCAAGTTGCTAAAGATGCTGCCCAGCCTAATAACAAACAAAATAGAGATTACATTAAAACATAATTTTCTAAAGGACATACAATCTGAAATACAAAGGTCACTGTCACAAGTATTTTCAAACCAAACCTTCCAAGTTCATCATCGAGTTGGAAACAGAGAGAAACACAGAGAGAAGTAGACAATATATTATAAACCAATGAGAGAGACCTTGAAAAGCCTCCTCTATGTCGGCCATGTGAGAGGGAGAGACAGAGAGAGAGACTGAAAGAACTGACAGAGAGACATTGACCTTGCTTGTCACTGTTCCCACACAAAAACACTTAAATAAACACACAGAATCCTTGTCTGTCTAAGTATATATAATATAGCATGTTCTGCTGTGTGTGTGTGTGTGTGTTCACATGTGGGCATGTTCCAGGTATCGAGGTGAAGTTTAAGAACATGCACTACCCAGTCATCCTGGCCCCAGCCTTCATCCCAGAGCTGCAATCTGTACATCACACTGACACAGGTTAAAAAAAAGTTTGCACGGTAAAAAAATGTAATAAATCTACATAGGACCTGAGCAGGGAGTACAACAGGGACATAACCCCTATATACCAGATGGTATAGTGTGTCTTACTGTACATACATGTGTGTGTGTGTGTACCAGGCGTGGTGCTGGGGGCTGCCTGTTCCCTCAGCCTCCTGGGGGAGGTCCTGAGAGAGGAGGTTAGGAAGCGGCCCCCCTTCCAGACGGAGGTGTTCCGGGCCCTTCTGGAGCAGCTCCGCTGGTTCGCCGGCCGGCAGATACGCAACGTAGCGGTGAGACACGCACACACACACACACACACACACACACACGCACGTGTGCACGCAAATACACACACACACACACACACACACACACACACACGCGCGTGCACGCAAATATACACACGTGCATGCATGCACACACAGCTAAAACAATACATGAAACATAAACGTGTATATCTGTCTGGTGTATGCTACAGTATTATATAAGGTTATAATGTGATAGATTTGTATATATTTCAGTATTAAGCCCAATGCATATCTGTATATCTGTCTTGTGTATGCTACAGTATTATATAGTGTTATAATGTGATATATTTGTATATATTTCAGTATTAAGCCCAAAGCACACCGGCTGTGCGCGTGGCACTGCACAGCGCGTCATGTGACACATGTTAAGAGACACCCCTAGCACCAGGGAATATCACACACAGCGTGGTTCACGAGACCAAATGCCATTCGTCTCTTGCCTATTGTACCTTGCAAATTTAACCATGTTAATATTAGCAAGCAGAACAAAAACATAGTTTTAAGCTAGGCTACCATAAAGCATGTTGTTGATAGGGCATAGCATAACAAGAGGAACGGCGCAGTCGCGCTACAACATGCACTTTATTTTTTATTACATTTTTCACCTGCAGCACAGACATACCGTGTCCTACTGTGTCTTACAGCACTGTATCGCGTTCTGTGTCATTGTACTGTTTTCTACCGTTTTCTATTACTGTTTTCTACAACACTGTTTTATTGTGTATTGTAATGCAATTGTACGGTTTTCTACCATTTTCTGTCTTTACTGTGTCTTACTGTATTGTTTTCTATTGTATTTTACTGTATCCTACTTTGTTACTGCTGTACTGTGAACAGTGTTGTGAGTCAGTTGTATTGAGCAATGTTGTTGTTTCAGGCCATTGGAGGGAACATTATGACCGCCAGTCCCATTTCTGACCTCAACCCTCTCTTTATGGCAGCAGGCTGCAAGCTCACACTCAGGGACAACGGTGACACACACGCACACGCACACACGCACGCACACACACACCCTCAGACAGCCTACAGTAACAAATCACACAAGCAAACCAAAGAGAAAACAGTAGTTTACCCATAAACCACAGATTGGACAATAATACACTTAATGGTAAACTATAGGGCCATTATTGTAGCAGAACTATTTACAAGTGTGTGGGAAGAGTTGTTTAACCGTTTCTCAGTTTGTGTGTATGTAATCTGGTTTGTAAATGTGTAAAATAATCTATAAATGTGTTCTGAGATATGTGAATGTGTACAGCAATCTGCAAATGTGTATTCGTCGGCTGAAGTGTGTTCACAGTGGGTCTCGCCGAGATGTCACGTGTTCCCGGCTCTCCTTGGCGCGACGCCCCTCGTGGCCCTCGTCCGGTGGTCCACGGGCATTGCGTGCTTTGTTGGGTTCCTGTGGCGTTTGCTGATCTGTTTGATGTCCGCTCCCTCTCTAACAATTAGGCCCTATATTTAACAACAACGTCAGCTGGCCTTGTTTACATCTTTTGGTCACGTGCAGAGTTGGTGGAGATCGACAGGCTAATAGTCAGATCTGTTAATGTACCCTTTCATTGGGTTTGAAGTTCGAATGCCTTGTTTTTGAACTCTCTAGCTCCCAACATGTGATTGTTTTATATAACTATATTCCCATGCTAATATTTCTGACCTCCCCATGCACAACAAATTAATTTTTATGAAATCACTGCTCACTCTCTTTTACTTTACTTTTCACACTTTTATTTGGATCTTATGTATGCTCCTGTTTTAGTCAAATGTTTTATATTATGTGTCTTTTTATTTGTACTGAAAAATGTCCTTGAGTGTCTTGAAAGGCGTCCTGAAAAATATTTGATGTTTTATTATTATTATTATTATTATTATTATTATTATTATTATTATTATTATTATTATTCAGAATCTGTGTGTGTGTTATCATTCAAAATGTGTAAATTATTTTACAAATCTGTATTGAGATTTGTAAGTGTACAGAGATTTGGAAATGCATAGCCCTACCTGTAAATGCGTACATATAAAATAATTAGATATATTTGCTAATGCATAAATGTACAGTAGCCTTTAAATGCATAGTCGTAGACATATTTCTGTACTCTGTAATCTGTAAATGCGTACATTTTATATTTTACAAATGTACAAATCTGATCTGACGGATTGAGATAAATTTACACAACTCACACATTTACATAGATTTACAACAACAATGACCCCCCCTGTCTGTGTCCCAGATGGCAGTCGCGTCGTGCACATGGAGGACAGTTTTTTCACAGGCTACAGGAAGACAGTTGTAAAGCCACAGGAGATCCTTCTATCTGTAGAGGTGCCTTACAGCCACAAAGTGAGTTCTGCTCAATTACACTGTCCATTATATCACACGTTGCATTGCATCTATTAGACTATAGTAATCAAACTAGAGTATATATCGAATTGGATTACATAAAGGTAGATTGGGTCACCAAAGAACATACATAGTTACATAAAATGAATATAATTATCACTAAACTCATAACTGATGCTCCAGATGCTTCTAATGCTTTGCAAGTCAATATTAACGCATAATGATGAAACATGGCTATGTCCGTGTGTGTGTGTGTTTGTGTGCGTGCACGTGCACGTGCACGTGCAGGGCCAGTACGTCTCTGCTTTTAAACAGTCTACTCGCCGCGATGACGACATCAGCATCGTCACGGCAGCCATGAGTGTCACCTTCGTCGCCGGGACGACTGTCGTGGAGGACCTGAGGCTCAGCTACGGTGGGATGGCGCCCACAACCGTGCTGGCGAAGAAGACCGCCCAACGGCTGCTGGGGAGGTAACAAGCACACACACATACATATCAAAGATCCTGTCCATACGACACAGTTAAAGATAAAATTCTCCATCCACATGAAATCTCAACTGCATGCTTTCCAGCATGTAAAGAAAAACACCTTATGTAAACAAAGGATATAACGTTGCACACTCGCCGTTGACTCAACGTCAAAACTGATATCGCCGCTCAAGCTGACGTTACAAGCCAACATCGCTGTTTTCCCTGCCTACGCGTGAACACTGAATACAGTCTGTAAATATGGTCACCCTGGAAGGAGTTTTGCTAAAACTCAATTTTCACTGATCGTATACACTGTTTACGTGTGGATGAAAGGCCAAATCACATAGAAAAAGTCCTGTGTACATGTGGACTAGCTAACATCTTTTCCTCTCAACCAGGCCTTGGGGGGAGAAGCTTCTCCACAACGCTTGCTCCTCATTGGCTGAAGAAATGACCGTTGACCCTTCTGCCCCGGGGGGCATGGTGTCCTACAGGCGCACACTGTCTCTCAGTTTGTTCTACAAATTCTACCTGACGGTCCTCCAGAAGCTGGCCAAAGAGGTGAAGACACTTTATCCAGTACCCGTCTATTCTGTGTGCGTGCTGAACAAAATAATCCTGTGTTTCTACGCAGCCCTGGCTTTGTAAATAGGAGCACAAGCAAAGTGGTGCACACCACACAACACTGCCTGCGTTCAGGATGGTGGAACGTTTGCTACAAGTTCAATGAACGTGAACAGCAGTGGACTGAACAGCAGGTTACAAAACACGGAGTTGTTGGGCTGTCCATATAGGCAGTGGGTTGAACAACGCTCACATGGCTAACAACAACAAAGCTATCGTTTGTGTTTTACTGCTTTAGATTGTTGTGTTTCAGCAGTATAGATGCACAAGATGATGGTAGAACCAGCGTGGCTGTAGAAGCACCTCTGTCGGTGCATAGCGCACTGTTCAAATTTAAGGATATGTCCGTAATGACTCTGTCAACATATTACATTTCAGAAATTCATGCATTTCATATCAGAATGAGGAGGCATACATTTAAGAGGGAAAGATGTAATAAAAGCAACATTTGGTAATGGCACTAATAGTGATGATGACTTATACTCACAAATATTTATAAATCACCTTGGAAACTATGCGGCTACACGTCACTGAGCAGCACTGGCCACGCCCATTAAACGGAGCAAACGGCTTTGAAAGTAGTTCAAGAGCGTTGTTGAATGTTTTTGAGAGAAAACTGAACATTCAGAACGTTCAGTTCACTGAACGCGGCCACTATCTCAGCCTGGGCAGTGCACGTCCATTGTGGGGGGCAGAGCTTCTGAGGGAACACCCAATGGTATGGAAGGAAGAGGTGCTCTGGTCTACCGTTCCAGGATCCATTCAAAGTGCAGTAGCTCATAGGAAATAGTGTGAAGTTAATCTGGAAATAAACAAATGTGTGTGTATATACAATATATACACATTATGTATGTGTATATGAATGCATGTGTATATACTGTACACACACACACATACAGTATATATCACACACACATACAGGGTCTGATATTAACATCTGCGGGTAGATTTTCCGTTTGGGGAGTAAATCTCAGAGACTATCCGCCACACTGGCGGGTAAATGTTTGACTTAAAATAGGCATACAATTTATAACTCACTAGTTCTCCCTAACGCTGTTGTCTGTGTTGAGTTTGACACGCACACATTCCGTACCTACTCTATCTCTGATTGGCTTTCTGAGCCTGAGGTCTTCTTGTCTTAACCAACCATCTGATCATTTGACATTTATGTTACCAGGCAAGATGACTGAGAACGTATTCTCATTTGCAGCAACGACCTGGGGAGTAGTTACGGGGCGAGAAGGAGGGTAATTGATAACTGGGGATAAATAGGTAGCCATGATGGTATGAGAGACCAGGACACCGGGGTTAACGCCCTACTCTTACGACCATGGGATCTGCCAGACACCATGGCTGGTGACTCAAAAAGTTAATTTTTGACCCTGCCTACATACTGTATATACATACACGTACATATAATATATATGTGTGTGTATATATATATATATATATATATATATACAGTATATATATATATATGTACAGTATATATATATATATATATGTAGCTATGGAAAAAAATTTGAGACCACTGCACTTCGTTAAAAATTTTATAGTATTATCTATACTGTATGTGTGTGTGTGTGTGTGTAATTGTCACGAATTTAAGAGCATATTAATGTCTATTAATATTGTGTTCACAGGGTGTATGTACAGAGGAGGTCAGTTCTGAATGTGTCACTGCTACAGAGATTTTCCACCCTGAAACACCACAAAGTGTTCAAGTCTACCAGGTGAACACACACACACACACACACACATACACACATTCTCACAACCAATATGTGATCACTAACGTCATCGTCGTAGCCACGGTGACAGCATGTGTGTTTTATGTGTGTCTTCCCCAGGCCGTGCCGAAGGGACAGAGAGCGGAAGATGTGGTGGGACGTCCCATAATGCACCTGTCGGCACTGAAACAGGCCACAGGAGAGGCGGTCTATTGTGACGACATCCCCCTTTATGAGAACGAGCTCTACCTGGCTCTGATCACCAGCACAAAGGCCCACGCTCGCATACTGTGAGAACACAAACACACTGTCTAAGCCAGGCCTTTGAGCAAGATGGCACGAGTGTAGGAATGTTTGTGCCAGTGGCAATTGCTCTAAGACTTTAGTTTAATACAAAATACAGTTACATATTTACCAAAGGATAGATAATGACAACAATATTTTCTATTTTGTCTGTGAAAGACATCAGAGAGTGTACATACAGCATTAACTGGTTTTCGTACTTTGTATGCATTTTGCCATAGCCATTTGTAAAAAAGTATAAATAATAAAACAATAAAAGAGGTTTATTATTTCAAGAAGAGCTCAAAATGAACTAGATGACAGACCAATGCCCACCATTGATTTAATTAAAAAGCAAAAACAGGTATTTTCAGCAATGTTGCATCTGTGCATCCCTTGTGTCTGACAGGATTAACCGCCACTGGTTTGCATTAACAGCAGGTCATGTTAGTAGGTGTACTATGTACTATGTCAAAGTTATTTGTATACATCATACTGTTAACTGTCAAACTAAGTACAGAAACTAGTCCGACACCACTGACGTCCCATAATTCTTTGCACCTTGCCATTTTCGTCAAGAATAGTCTAGCCACATACGAATCATACAGCAGATGTTGGCGATATCGTTTTGATAATAAATATAATTGTTTACTAGCTAATGCTATGGAGTGTGTTCTTTGTCCACTACAAATCCAGTTATCTTGTCTGCGTTGTAGCTCCATAGACGTTTCAGAGGCAGAGCGGTTGCCAGGATTCGTGACATGTCTGTTTGCTAAAGACATCCCTGGAAGCAACATGACTGGGACGATAGTCTATGATGAAACTGTATTTGCCCATGACACGGTATGTGTGTGTGTGTGTGTGTGTAAATAAGTGGAACATCTTTGTGTCTTGACTCGTGTTTTGGTGTGTGTGTGTGTGTGCGTGTGTGTGTGTGTGTGTGTGTTTATTGATTAGTAAAATAGCTACAGGTCTTGACGTGCTCGTGTGTGTGCGTACGTGTGTGTGTGTGTGTGTGTGTGTGTGTGTGTGTGCATGTGAGTCACAGGTGATGTGCGTGGGACACATCATAGGGGCTGTACTAGCAGACACTCAGAGCCACGCTCAGCGTGCAGCCAAGGCCGTCAAGATCACCTACCAGGACCTGCAGCCTGTCATCGTTACCATCCAGGTGTGTGTGTGTGTGTGTGTGTGCGTGTGTGCGTGCGTGTGTGTGTGTGTGTGTGTGTATGCGCGCATATAGTCTTCTATACATTGATGATACGTTGCTATATTCACGGCCATTCAAATCAACTGTTGGTTTCTTCTTGCACTTAAAGATGCAGTCAGTGATTGTAAACTGATATACTTTTTGTCAAATTCAGCAAATGGACCTCATGGTCCGCTAGTTGCTGTGTGCTGTGTGCTGTGTGCGTGATGAAAATATAATCTGGTGTTTCTACACAGCCCACGCTCTGAAGGGGCACACAAACAAAGCGCAGAGGTATTTTAGATTTGATGGCGTTCAAATGTCACTTTAATCTTTAATTAGGGTTGCCTAATACTGTTGGTACTGCTGAAACCCATTACTATAATGACCCTGCATTCTTACAATATCATGCATTGATTGCACCTTTACATCACGCAACAATAAATATATTATGCACAGAAAACAGAACAAACCATTTGTTTATTTGGCCCTAATCGAACAATCAATGAACGTTAGCATACTGTACAATATATCATCATCATGTATATACGTATCACTCTTGTTTGCTGAGTGTTTTCCACTCAACAAATGGGTTACTTTTCGAAGTGCGTCCCCACGTTTGTCTACATTGTCATTCTTATGTAATAACTCCACACCTCACAACACCATGCCCAGACTAATGACCCATCGCTGTGCTTATGGGTAGACGTTTGGCCCATATTTATGTATTTAGTTCTGGGTCCTTTCTGTGTTCGTTCACCTTTATTAACCTACCACCATGATTTCCTGCTTACAAGTACAACATTTCTATTGACTAGTATCATAAACTAGTGGTTGACCAAGAACTGGCCAACAGCTGTTATCACCATAGACTGTTAAAATTGTATTGCCATAATTGTACATTTAAAAACAATTTGAATAATAAAAATGATTTGGCCTCCACTCTGAGATCCACTAATGATTAATTAAATAATGTGTTTCTGTTTTGATTGACAGGACGCCATAGCTGCCAAGTCATTCTATCAGCCAATCAGAACCATTCAAAGAGGAGACCTGGAGGAGGGGTTTAGACAGGCTGACCAGACACTGGAGGGTGTGTTCTTTACAAAATAAAATCCTGCTGAATATTTTTTATACATTTAAATCATTGTTAATTCTAACCTACAATACGACCCACTGCCTTACTGTATTTTTACTGTAACAGTGTTGTGTGTGTGTGCGTGCATGTGTCCAGGTGAGCTGCACATCGGGGGTCAAGAGCATTTCTACCTGGAGACCAACGTGACAGTGGCTGTTCCCAGGGGAGAAGACGGAGAGGTGGAGCTCTTTGTCTCTACGCAGGCTGCTGCCAAGACACAGGTATAGCACACAATAACACTGTACCCAACTGTGATGTTCAGCTCACAGATAGACCTACAATATCAACAGCACCATCTAGTGGTGTGTTGGGAGCAGTGGTGGCTATCAGACACAAGGGAAGCCCAGGTGTTACAGCATGACTGACATTACCTGTTTTTTCATTTTTTATTAAATCAATCATGCACATTTTTCAGGCAACGTCTTTAGTTGTGAGCCTTTCCTTGAAGGCGGAGAGCACAAAGTGGTGCAGACCGCACCAATAACAATACACATTTGCCACATATGAAAGGAAGGTGCATAATGACCATTCTAATTTTACCTAACTAGATTAACTAGCTACGTGCAGCTGTGGTGCTGCTCAGATGAGCTGTCCCTGTATTGCTGTGTGCTAGCGGCTTTTACACAAACCTTTGTTTGGTGAGCATTAACTAAAGTACTTCAATATCTTGCAGCAAGAGGCCTCTCGACACAGCCCACTCTGAGTATTGCAGTGAGGAGAAGCCTGAAAACAGACAGTCAACACCTTATATGCAAGCTACCCCCCTTCCCCCCCATCCACCCAAACAACAAACGAAACATTCTGCTCAGCAGTCTACCAAGGATATACAAATGTGCTTCTATCAAATGTTTAAGCAGGGAGATGGTGTCAGTTCTACACTGATTCATATTTTTTTTCTGTAAACTGGTTTATTACCTGCTATGGTCTGTCTCAAAATAAATTGTTGACAGGACAAAATCAAATGTTGAGCAACATCAATCAATAGCTCAGATGCTTGTTGTTGGAGTAACTGTATAAGAATATAACAGCTGGTTCAAATACCATGTCATAGGTCATGTTAAGGTGACATCCTTCACACCCCCAGGTGTAAACAATAAACAAACACCCAAGAATCCTAAAACCTTTACCTAGCAGATTTAATAAGGCATAAATCCAAAAACGAAAGCACTTTTTTTATTTTTTTAGTATATATAGTTTATATAGTTATTATGTTAAAATCATTTAAAGACAAGATTTGCCAACAGCTGAGAGTACTCATCATCATGACAAATATGCATAAGGCTGCAGTCTGATGTAAAGAATATGGCGACTGTCAAATGTAACAGACAATATGGCTATTACATCCTAATACCACTATATTTCCCTATCCATGAAACAGTGTGGAAAAAGCAAGACAGTTCTTCATTGCAAAATGCGTAATAAAAAGTGTGTTTAAGTCTTACCACTATCCCATGGTCGGTAGCATATGAGCCAGCGTTTGACCCTCCATCCACCCTCTAGTACTCTCGTAGGGCTGTCAGCCTCAGTGAAGACAAAACTTGTCGTCAAAGTCTGTGAATTGATTTCACTCAACCTCATCCTCTTCCTCTCTTTCACCTCCACGGTCAGATGCACATTCTCAGTCTTCAGACTTCCGTGCATTAGCACCACGCCACACAGGCAACTCAGTAACCTGCCAAACGTATGTAAAGGTCGACTCTGCGAGACCAATCCTCGCAGCACAAGAGGCGTTAACTGCGAAGGCAACTTCCAGTAATAGTTTCTGGTTTAGTCCATGCATGGTGAACAACTTCTGTGAGACGATGTTTCATCCGTTGTGTTTATGCAGGTGATGTTGACTTTAGTAAAGAAGGGTATTAAATAGCGATGGTCCAGCATGGTGATTTGAAAACCATAGAGCATTGTCCATGTGTTTATGGTCAAAGTCACTGCAACGCAAATCATTATTTCCAAAAGCGATTGAAATAATTTGAGACTTTCATCTTCATCCAAATATCATAATTCAAAGATGATGGGACGAAATTCAGTAGAGGCCTAAAGTCCAGTGCATTCAAAAACCTAACTACTTGTCAATAGAACACAGCATCGTTAATGTCCAAAACTGTCCATGAGCAAAAGAAAGAAAAAAAAACAAAACAAAATAATCCATCGTTAGCAAGTTCATAGGGCGCTCTCGTTCCTCCAAAGGAAAAAAAAGTCCTTGTCAGAGAAGATTTGACACATTTTTCTTGGGGGCAACACACAAACTCAACTCTGCTGTTCATCCTATAAATATATGTTCCTTACAAATGTGGCATACATTAAAAGGGAAATAATCAGGCTCTCTAATGGTATAAGATGTATCGCCAAGAAGCACTGGTAACAGCAAAGAAATAATCTACTAAACACAAATTAATATTTCAGTTATGTTTATGTTTGTATTAATTAATTATTATAACAAGAGTTTACTTGGATTTATTTATATGTGCCCCGTGAATATGCATATTTACATGTAGAGGACAGTACTGTATGTCCATTTCAGATATGGAAATTCTCTCTCACCTGGAGTGCCTACTCCAGGTGGGGAATGAGTCCTTACCCCAAGTGAAGGAGTTTAAGTACCTCGGGGTCTTGTT
>JAODUK010000095.1:0-14075 GCA_027564635.1 Typhlichthys eigenmanni | reverse complement strand
CACACACTTCTAACTTTGTTCATTAGAATCAGGTGTGTTGGAGCAGGGAGACATCTAAAACATGCAGGGCTGCAGCTGTTCAGGACCAGGGTTCCCTACCCCTGGTTTAAAGAAATGTATCTGTAAGGGTAATGTCACCCCAGCTCTGAGCCACTGCATGTTTTTGCAATATGCTAAAATGTCGTAATGGAGCTGAGTGAGGAGAAGGTAGGGGAGGGGGAGGGGGGTTCCATTACTGTAGCATTAACGTTAGCATGTTAATTTCATTACGCATGAGCGGACGAGGAGTAGCCTACACAGTTGGAAATTAAACAAGTCCAGGGAGATTGTAGTCTCTTTTATTGACAACACGACTAAGCATTTTGACAAAACTAAGCATAGTGTTTGTCAAGAATAACACAAGGACTTGACATTCTGATGGCAATGCCATGTTCATTGACGTATTAATTTGCTTTTGAGAGATAGACTAAGGATTTTGAGCAAGCTTTTGCCGGAAATACATTGTGTTTTGCCGTTTGTACAAATTGTGTTGAGAAGCTGGTTTGCAATTGTTAAGTCTGAATCGAAAAATGTATCAAAGCGACTGAGAAATACTGTAATACCATAAACTCAGTTTACCCACCAGAGTTGTGTCCGCTTATGTCTAGAGACCCACATTTTATTATGGGTATAGCTTCAGGGTAACCTTGGCTACCAGGTAATTGACACTACGCTATACTGTATGACGTGTAATGTTTGTTGGACCATGCATCATACATTTCCATCTTGTTATTTTGCAACACATCATTCTTCATTCAGGATGCCCACCCTATCACAATAAGACACATACACACAACCAAATTTGTGGGTCAGTTCAGTTGTGAGAGAATGGATGGATGGATGGACGGATTTACGGAGGACAGATGTTTCAAGATCTATGGACCATACAGTATATGTGCACTAGCTAAAGTAGCCTATAAGGACAGCGTACAACACAGATATGGGGTTGGAGGGCAACCAGGAGCCCTTACTCAAGACACCAATCACAATTCTTTTTGACAGATATGGAGGTGATGACATTGTTTACATCAGTCTACAACAGATAATTATAGTCTTATTTCTTGTTGAATTGCATGCGTTTGATCGTAGCATGTTACGAGTGAGACAGCAGGAATATGCTTGATGTTACATATTGTTTGATGCTGACCTTCAAGCGCTTCAAATAAATTGTAATTCTGCTATCTACTTAGCAAAAGAGCATACTAGTAAAAACAGAATATGTCTTGCTTTCCTTCACAACATTATCTGTTATCAGTTAACATTACATTACAACATTATCAGTTAACAGTATCTGTTAGCTTTCCAGAGATCATTGTTGGGCAGTAACTCTTAAAGGCAGGGTAGTGATTCTCGAGAACGCTGGCTAAAGGCCCTTTCAGGACAGGACGCGACCTGCGCAACGCTCGCCGCCGAGATGAGAGCAGATTTCTCCAGGTCCTTCACAGGACTCGCAGTGTCTCTAGGAATCGAAGAGGCTACACTACGGTTTTTGAAGAACAGACTACCGCTACAGTAGCTAAAGGCCCTGCTAGACAATGAAAATATATTTTTCTAGCGGTATAAGCATACAAAAATCTAATAATTTCAGCGGATCTCTTAGTTAAACCAAGATTATGTCTGTAAATGGTAAATGGACTGCATTTTATATAGCGCTTTTCGGCCACTCAAAGCGATTTACAGTATTTTGCCCCAAACATTCATACACCGATGGTGATTGCTGCCATGCAAGGTGCGACCAACCACCGGGAGCAGTTAGGGATTAGGCATCTTGCTCAAGGATGCTTACAGGTAGGTCAACACCAGGGTTCAAACCTTTCAACTGGGTGCCCAACACCCAGACCAGTAGACCATCCTGCCCCCAACTGTGTGAACCGTTTGTTAATAATCTGGAATATTAATATCCCGAATTCTAATGTAACAAACAGTTCACAAGCATAATATTGGCTTAACTAGAGATCCGCTGAAAAATACATGCTTTAAAATAAGTGAAACATTTGGAAACAAATTCTCACTTCCGTGCCTGGTTGGCTGCTTCATTTCTATTGGTCGCGCAGCCAACCAACGAGCTCCCCTCAACGGCACGCAGTCGCTGCGCCCGCGCTTTGCTCGGCGCGGGCAAGCCATAGGAATGAATGGGTTTCATTGCAGCGGTGCTGCTGTCGTGTCAGGGCCTTAATTTGAGCTGAAATCCAAACAAACTCCCTCAGAAGCTCCGCCTCACACATTGAAACACATTGTGAAACCAAGGACATTGTCGTTGTGAGCTGTGTTCCCCACTTTGTTTATGCTCCTATTTACGGAGCCAGGGCTGTGTAGAAGAACTTGGATTCATTTTTCAGCGCGCACAGAGAAAGGTAAAATAGTGATATTTGGTTAATTTGACAAAAAGTGTATTTACAATTAGCAGCACCTAGTTTAAGCTTAAAAAGAATAGTGGATCACAACAAACATGTGTAATTTGAATATTACTATAATAGGGAATAAAGCCGCTACAGAAGCCTATTATTTGATACTTATATTCAACAAAAAAAGCAATGTTTCATGTGCACATAAAAGAGCGAGATAGCATTTCAGAAATTCAATAACAGTGATAGGGCCATTTCTTTGTTATATAATGGTGCAGCTCAGCATGTGCAGTGCTGTAGCTGACCATAAAGTGTACTCAAGAGCAGGAAGCGATTGCTGTCCTCTGCCAATCATGCTCCACAGTCAACATGTTTTGTCAGCTGCTCAAACAAATGACAGAGCGCAGTCAGTGCTCAGTATATTATACAGTTTTCCAAGCCAGCCAAGCAGTGTGACTTGTTTATCCCACAAGAGCCCAGCAGGGTGTCTGACACAGTGTGGAAACAGTGTGGAAACAGGGCACACAAACACATCAAGCCAGCCCTCCTCCCCAAGAACACCACCTGCCCTGGACAAACTGCACCCCCGCCTCTCCGTAACCTACTTTATCTCTGCTATTGTTTGGCAGTATAGAGCTACAGACCCTCTACACTGCCTTGTATGAAGGGGACGGAGCAAACCAGAAGTACTGTAGCAGGGTGAGACATTGTCCAGAGGAGCAGAGGGCATCAGAAGGGTATAGGTGATGAAGGGGCAGTGTCTAAGGCACACAGGCAGGAGTCCAGGCTGTTATATAACTATAGTGGTATTTTTGATCTACTGTGGGCAAGGGCATTGAGGTCAAAGTGTGCTACAGGGTGAAGGAAGAAACGGTATGGGGCGGGCACAGAGGCAATGAGTCTGAGACAGCGGTTGAAGGTATAGTAAGTCATTCTGGCGAAACCCTGTCGATATTTGAGCTCGGTAAAAACAAAAACACCTCTCCCTTCAACATCATAGGGTGCTCCCTCAGAAGCTCTGCCCCACACACATTGGAAAGGCATTGCAAAGGCTAGGATATTGTTGTTGTGTGCGGTGTGCACATATTTGTATGTGTTGCTCTTTATAGACCCAGGGCTGTGTAGAAACACCAGATTATTTTTTCAGCATACACAGAGAACAGTTAGCGGACTGCGAGGAGATATTTGGTGAATCTGACAAAAAAGTATTTAATACAGTATAGCTACCTATCTACCTAAGTAGATTAGGCAGCGTTATACAGCGTTTATAAAATGTTAGACTCAGTTCTAACAGTTCCAACAGCACTCATACAAACAGAGGCAGTACACCATTACTGCTGCCACAAACATCTACGTAGAAAGCCACTTGTGTGTACAAATGGGACGACTGGGACAATGGAGGAGACATAATCAAACCACTGTATAGTGCTTTTTTATTTTATTTGACAGAGGCCACACTCCCCAGTGAGCCTTTGGCTAATATCTGCGAACACTCAGGTGCAGATCCAGTGGTGTGTGAAATGTTATTATGAGAGTTACAGGCCATTTTCTCTGATGCCATGTATTTCTGTGTCAAACTGACATTGATCACTATTAATCTGAGCCAAATGCCTCACATGAGATGGTAAAAATAAAAAGAACTGCATTTATATAGCACTTTTTCTAACCCTCTGAAAGCAGTATTGCCTCACATTTCACCCTTTCACACATAAACACACACATTGATACATCATGGTGTGTTAGATGTTCCTGCTTGTTCTCATGTTTGCATGTAATAAGGGTATTTCCTTACTACACTTTCTCGTGTCAATACAAATAAAATGTTCTCCTATTTCAACTCCTCTCAGGCTAACAATTATGTGGCTTCCTGCATGATGATGTGCTGACAAAAATGTACAATATTGTATGTAACACAGTTCAACACAACATTTGTAAGAAAAGACCATGGTCCTCATCACCATGACAGCAATGTAGAGCTATACATGGTCTTCTTTATCAACCATTGTAAAGAGACTGGTGTTAATCTGGTTTAAGTGGATAAACTGTTGACAGCGAGTGCACCTTATAAAGGGGTGTGGCATACACCATTTGTCTGATGTCTGGAATAGTTACAGTATAATCGACACGCTGAAACGCTTTATTTGTAAAATTTAAACCAAAGAAAATGCGTGTTCTATTTGATATTCTGCTGTTGTTTACTGCAGTCTGCGCAAAAGAAAAACACTCCGCGCACTATTTACGTAATCTAAATATTTTCCTAGTATCACTCGTTTTCATAATTATTTGTGCATCATTTGACCGTCGCACTTACAGCCTACGATCCTCTTCAGCCTGTGGCTAAATCGACTATTTTAGCCTGCTATAATACAAATCATAAGGATGGGCTATTACCCATTTAATAGCGTATATATAATGGCAACGCAATTACATCATTAATGCCTTTCAGCCTACTACAGTGCTCTGGGATATCGCAATAAAATACAGACGAATAAAGTGGACACATAAAGACATTATAGTGTAGGCTAGTATGGATAAGTTATATCAAACATAGCCTAGCCTGATCTTGGTCCCTGCTGCCTCTTATCAATGCATGTATAGGTAATCGCAGATATTGCCATGCCCATACGAGACACACCCATGTGGTAGGCTAGCCTACTGTAGCATATAGGCTGCGTTGATAAAAAGGCAACACACCATTGATTTGGAAGCATATCGGCTATTAGCCTAAATATTGCGAACATACTGTAAATGCATCTATGCTATTGTTTAATAATCAAATTAGGCTAAGTCAAGCAGCCTATATGCACGCCTATTAACTTACCTCTTGAATTGCGAGCTGGCCGTTGCAAATTTTGATCCACAAGTAACAATAAATCACCAGCTTGTCTCGCGATTATGTGTAGACTTTATTGTTTCAAATGTCATCTGTCAATTGGCTACGTTCTCCTGGAGAAGGAATGTTTCAGGGTATGTGTCAGGGTGCTGTCCAGTGCTTTCAGTCCAGTCTCTCTCTCCCCCTCTCTCTCTATCTCTCTCTCTATATATATAGAACACACCGACAGTGGAGGCGACGGGGGGTGTTATGTTGTTTATTGCCCACGCTAACCAATAATAGAAAACAAAGATTTTTCTGTGCCGCTGTTTGTCTCTTGTCCTATATTTGGTCAATTCGGCATCAGACAATCGAGTCTCCTAGTTGAATAAATAAGATATGTTGTTAATGTGTGATTGGTTGGAAGGACAATAATTGTGGAGTCGGCATAAAACCTAGGGACAGACCAGACGTACTGTGTTTCCCCTCATCTCTGCTTTTCTGATAGTCATTGGAAGAAAATGTTCTATTTAAAGATGTCCATTTGTTTTTACAGTCGTTGGTCTATAATACTGTAGAACCAGAGAGAGAATACAGCCTTTTACCGCAAGGATCAATTATTCCAATGTATTTGATACAAAGTTGCAACAGTTACGTCACTTGGCACTTTACGTCATTAAAGTGCCAGCTGCACAAATCATGGATGTATTATAAGAACGGAACAAGCTGTCTGTCTTTCCAAAGTGCCGTGCAATGGATATAGTAAGAGCAACTTCATAGCCTACTGCTGAAGATGACGACTTTGTTGTATTAAACGAATGGAATAAAAAATACATTGTTAATGTAGATAATGGTGTCGTTACGCAATTATTTTAAAACAATAACAGACATATATACTGATACCAACAGACTGGAACTAACAAGGCCAAAAACTCACAAGTTGAACTGGGAAAGGAGGTGAAGCTTGGGGTGAAGCTATTGTTCTACAAATTAGGCAACTGTAAAATAATGGATCCATACTGTAAATGTGCCAGATCTGTCCTGACATATGCTCACCTCTGACCCTCATAAAATATCCACCTGCCATTTTTACACTTGACAGCCATTGCACACTGCAGTGCATGCAGAGCGATTTTGCTTTTATTTGCGATTTATTGATTATAGATATCAGAATAATATAAAGTCATTGTAGAAGTTATACAAATAAATAAAAACAAACATAAATACACAGTAGAAGTTAATCTTATATTATTATAACAATTGGGCAAGCTACAAAGTTATACAGTATGAAAAACATATTTGTGCAACAGTAGATCAAATGGTGGTAAAGGTGGCTGGAAAAACACCAAGCAAAATTATTTTACAATTATTTGTAGTGTATTTCTGCTTTATGTATTTCCATTGCCTCTAAAAACCCTTCAAAAACAGTAGGTGAAGCAGTGTCATCAACTCACATGCATTAGCTATCTTGGCAGATATATTTGCTTCATTAAGCATTATTCCTGCATTGAATTGTTGTCATAACATGCTAATACATTGTGATTCTACATAACTGTCCTAAAGAATGCTTAGCCTTTTTTAATAATGCTGTGTTTGCTTTGTTTGGAACTTGGTATTTTCAACTTCGTGCAGGGAAGAAAAAAATATGTATTAATTAGGCTACAGACACATTAGATTTGTGAAGCTACATACTGCTAACTACCAATTGTAGCATTTTTAACATTCTCTATTGATAAGGTTGAAAACAACACAGTTGTTAGATCTATTTGCACACAGACACTTCTCTAAGTAATAAAGTAACAGTACTACAGTACACAAAAGGCATCAGTTATGCGTTTCCCACGACTACACCTCTGGCAAAGATTGAATACAGCGCATATTACTGCACGTTCATGAAGTGCAACATGTATTATGAGCAAATTACACAAAGTGACGTACTGTGTTTCCCCTCATCTCTGCTTTTCTGATAGTCATTGGAAGAAAATGTTCTATTTAAAGATGTCCATTTGTTTTTACAGTCGTTGGTCTATAATACTGTAGAACCAGAGAGAGAATACAGCCTTTTACCGCAAGGATCAATTATTCCAATGTATTTGATACAAAGTTGCAACAGTTACGTCACTTGGCACTTTACGTCATTAAAGTGCCAGCTGCACAAATCATGGATGTATTATAAGAACGGAACAAGCTGTCTGTCTTTCCAAAGTGCCGTGCAATGGATATAGTAAGAGCAACTTCATAGCCTACTGCTGAAGATGACGACTTTGTTGTATTAAACGAATGGAATAAAAAATACATTGTTAATGTAGATAATGGTGTCGTTACGCAATTATTTTAAAACAATAACAGACATATATACTGATACCAACAGACTGGAACTAACAAGGCCAAAAACTCACAAGTTGAACTGGGAAAGGAGGTGAAGCTTGGGGTGAAGCTATTGTTCTACAAATTAGGCAACTGTAAAATAATGGATCCATACTGTAAATGTGCCAGATCTGTCCTGACATATGCTCACCTCTGACCCTCATAAAATATCCACCTGCCATTTTTACACTTGACAGCCATTGCACACTGCAGTGCATGCAGAGCGATTTTGCTTTTATTTGCGATTTATTGATTATAGATATCAGAATAATATAAAGTCATTGTAGAAGTTATACAAATAAATAAAAACAAACATAAATACACAGTAGAAGTTAATCTTATATTATTATAACAATTGGGCAAGCTACAAAGTTATACAGTATGAAAAACATATTTGTGCAACAGTAGATCAAATGGTGGTAAAGGTGGCTGGAAAAACACCAAGCAAAATTATTTTACAATTATTTGTAGTGTATTTCTGCTTTATGTATTTCCATTGCCTCTAAAAACCCTTCAAAAACAGTAGGTGAAGCAGTGTCATCAACTCACATGCATTAGCTATCTTGGCAGATATATTTGCTTCATTAAGCATTATTCCTGCATTGAATTGTTGTCATAACATGCTAATACATTGTGATTCTACATAACTGTCCTAAAGAATGCTTAGCCTTTTTTAATAATGCTGTGTTTGCTTTGTTTGGAACTTGGTATTTTCAACTTCGTGCAGGGAAGAAAAAAATATGTATTAATTAGGCTACAGACACATTAGATTTGTGAAGCTACATACTGCTAACTACCAATTGTAGCATTTTTAACATTCTCTATTGATAAGGTTGAAAACAACACAGTTGTTAGATCTATTTGCACACAGACACTTCTCTAAGTAATAAAGTAACAGTACTACAGTACACAAAAGGCATCAGTTATGCGTTTCCCACGACTACACCTCTGGCAAAGATTGAATACAGCGCATATTACTGCACGTTCATGAAGTGCAACATGTATTATGAGCAAATTACACAAAGTGCAGGGGCAAAGTCGTTAAAGCTAACGGCAATCTGCAGGTATGTGTACAAAATAAGGCAGTGTATAAGATGTGAAAACAAGCAAAAACACTGATTATACCTGAATTTGATTGTAGTATTTAGATATGTATTGTCAAATATAAAATGTTAATATGCATATTGGCACACAAAAACACACATTTTATTTTCTTAATTTTGTTAGATAGGGTGAGGAGTATATACTGTAGGGTTAACTGTATGCCAGTTCCACTCAGTGGGAATGTAATTTCCATCAAATAGTTATATTATCTACAATATAAAGTTATCTTGTGTCAGTCACTGTTTCTGCAGTTCACAGTTAAGTGCCAATAATTTGTGCACATGTAAATGTAATGTCCCTGAGCAAAACATAGCTAAAAGGAGAATAGGTAAAAGGTATAAAAAAAAAAACATAACTTAGCCAGATGTCTGTCTGCCTGTCTCCATCCATTTTTCCTTCTGCCATTATATTTATCCATCCTTATTTTATGTTTATAGTGCAGGGTTAATTGGGGAATTATATAAGCAGGCCAACCACAGTTCTTTGAGGGCTAATCTGGAAGGGAAGTGACATCACATCTTCTCCTGTTGTGGAAGGATAGAATACAGTGTTATTTTATAGAGATACATGCATATTTATTTGACCAGAATCCCTCTCTATTATCATAGAGGCACATTTGTCTAAAAGTGAAGAATAATCTTCATTGTAATTTCAAACATAATGACACTGTTAGCATGTTAAACACATCAGGGAAACGTTTAGATTGTTGTCTGGAATTCAACCTCTCAGCATTAACTCATTCCATCTTTCTGTATGACCATACTACTTAGGGCTGTCCCGAATACCATTTTACAGGTTTCAAATACTTGATGGTATTTCCAAACGAGTATTTGAATACTCTCTCAAAAACACCATTAAAAACACTCAACTATAAATAATAAGTATAACAGAAGTAATCTTCGATTCCTAGCTTCAGTGAGCACACATGTAAAGATAGCCATGTGCTCAAAATGGCCACTTTGATTGACACGTCAATTGAGCCAGTCAGAGCTGTCAAATAGCATATATTTAATTTATTACCCAATGACAGTGTGTGTTGAATGAATAGCCTCGCTTACTTCTTACAGAGACAATTGCAATAAATTGTTTTGATGACACAGTGTAGGGCAGGCAATTACATTTCACATGTGGGTTTATATGGAGACAGTAGGGATTAATGGGAAAACATGAATGTATAATGTGAAAAAACAAATACTCGAATCCCAAAATTACTGACGGTGCGTTTGATTTGTATTTTATGCAGACGCATTCCCGTACCTGCATCTTGCTATATATCCACGGCAGCAGGCTGGTGATGTTGGCATAAACCCCAGGCTGGTTGATCCGGCCACAGCCAGAGCCCCAGCTGGTGATGCCTGCCAGGTACCAGAGGTTATCGCTAGCCTGACACACCAGAGGACCCCCGCTGTCCCCCTGTGGAGACACAATGTGCAACACAGACATGGGAGTCAGAGTTATTGTTACTGTGGTTAAGTTATGCAAAATTATATATATATATATATATATATATATATATATATATATATATATATAAAAAGAAACCTAATGGGAGTTTTTAAATAGTTTTTTTAACTGTTGTGTGACATATTCTAAACACACTGACTCTCACAGCATCGAATAGGCTATCAAAAGTAGGTAACCAGAAACTCGAGCCATTGTCTTTGTGAGAGGTTAAAATGCGTTAAGGGTTAAATTAGTTTGTCCGACCCATTCATTAGAATCAGGTGTGTCATCTGAAACATGCAGGACAGTGGCTTCCCAGGACCTGGGTTCCACCCCTGCTATAGCCTATTAACCTGCCTGTGATTTTAAATGTACAGGTACAGACAGGACAGGTAGCCTGTTAATTATTCAAAGGCAGATATTTTCTTGTCAAAAAAACAATAAATGTAGCCTAAATTTAATGGTGCATAGTGGGTATGGTTGAGCACTGCTTTACGTCCCTAAACCTGAATCAGCATTGTTATTCGCTTCTCTAAACGTGATTCAGCAGTGTGGGAAGTCTTGTCGGCTTTATTGTCAACACCATCAACATCAGCTGATAGCCTATGAAGGCAGTTGATTTTAGGTCAGATTAGCGTACTCGTTCTCAACGGTAATAGCCATAACAAGTAGGCTAGAGACTATAACGTGGAATTATGCCTATGATTTAGTCTGGTGATATCGTTACATTGTTTAAATCGCAGTGTTGCTGCTGATAAACCAGTTGGGTACAGTTTGTGTCTGGATGTGATTCAACTCCTTTGTAGGATAGGCGTGGACTAACCTAGACGAAACAATACAAAGTGCGTGGTTGGCTGCAACCATCGCGAAATAAAAACGAATTCTGTTTGCATTTTGGTTAATATGGAACTGGAAGCTCTTCTAGAGCAACCAGCGTGCGACATTGAGGACTACAGCCCAAAGATAACGCCTCAAAATGTGGTTAGTAGGCCTATTAACTATAGCCTAACTGTCGCATGGAGGAGTGGATGTGGGACGTAATCTACTGCTCAATAGAAGGCCTATGTTTTTGTTTTTTAAAACATTAAACTTATGCAATAGGTCCACACACTTAGATCACACTGGTAGCACAATACAATGTCTTTGAAAAAAATGAATGGTGTCTAAATATTGTGCAGTATGATCCATATGAATATCATCAGTATAAAAAAAACTTGTACAGAAAAGACTGTCTAAGAATATGCCTTTTATGAAATTTTGAATACATTTGTCAATTTCCTTTACTTGTTCGATATGAAATGTAGACGAATACCCAAGACGACATGTTAAGTTCGTTTTCACCAGCAGAGGGCAACATCGTTCAGGTAAATTATCCTCCAGTGTTATTAATTGTCCATTTTCTGGTTATATTACGATCAAACTGTATTGAACGCTTCTAGCAGGCTAGTTCATGGGCAGCGCCAGAGCCTTTTACGACACTTTGAATCAATTAGTACATTTCCTTACCTTGGTTGATATAAAAATGTAGACAATGGTAACATTCGCTTTAACCAGCAGAGGGCAGCGTTGTTGAAGTAAGTTCTCCATCCTCTGTATACTTTAATCAATTTTCTGGTTTTACAGGGGGTTTCAAAATGATTAACAGGATTTGAAAACTCTATATCTTTGCAGCCATAAACCGCATAGTCTTTAGGCTTTACTTTTTAAACTTCTTTACCGTTTGTAACTTGTGTAATTAACTAATTAAGATGCTGCCATCGTGAAATATAGGCTACTGCTTTGAAACTGTGTCCATCATTTTGAAACACCCTGTATTCTGATGAAACCCTCCAGCAGACTTGTCAGGGGCCAGTGTCGGACTACTGGGCGTATCTGGATGATGAACGCAGCATAGCGGAGCCTGCTGGTGCTAGCCCCTTCGCCAGTCTGTCAGTTGGCCATGTGGCCATGCCAACCGCCGCCACACCAGAATCCGTGTGTTCTGCCTACGGGACGGTCGAACCGATCAGTGCAGCGGCTCACCTCCATCTGCTGGGGGAATCCTTGTCCTTCATTGGTCCACAGCTGCAGGAGACCACCGTGAGTGGTTGCTTTTAGGCCCCTCCCTGCCAAAGCCCTGGTTCAGAGTTTTAATTGACATGTTCTAAAGAGGTTTAGCAACATGTGTTTGCAGCCCAATATACTTGTTTGACTTCCATTGTTTTGCAAAACATCATGTCATCATGTCATACAGTAAACACTAGAGGCAGTAGAACACACACTACCAGTAGAGGCAGTAGAACACACACTACCAGTAAAGGCAGTAGAACACACTACCAGTAGAGACAATAGAACACACTACCAATAGAGCCAGTAAATAAAAAACTTCTACACAGCCCTGGCTTTGTAAATAAGAACACAAGTAAAGTGGTGCAAATCACACACAACATCCTAGGCCTTACCATGTCTCCTATGCTATGCTAGCACCATGTCTTCTATGCTAGCACCATGTCCCCTATGCTATGCTAGCATCATCTATGCTATGCTATACTAGCACCATGTGCCCTATGCTATGCTAGCACCATCTATGCTATGCTATGCTAGCACCATGTCTCCTCTACTATGTGCTGCAGAAGATGGTGTGCATGTCCAGCTGCCTGTCTCTGCTGCTAGACTCCATGCTCTGCGCCCTAGGCCCGCTGCTCAGCCTCACCGCCCAGATACCCGAGCTCCAGGGCTGCCCTCAACACCCGGTGGTGAGAGGCTTGTTGTCTACACTGTCTGTCTGTCTGTCTACTCTGCCTGTCTGTCTGTCTGCCTGCCTGCCTGCCTGCCTGTCTGTCTGTCTGTCTGTCTGCCTGTCTCTGTCCTGATGACTTCCTCCCTTTATAACCACCATGCTCCCTGTATTCCTTCTGAAGGTGACCACTATGGAGAACATTGCCTATGTGATGCCTGGTCTGTGACTGGATCACATGCTTGGCAGCACGACTGACTTGAACGCTTTTGGTTGTTATTTTGATAGTATACGAACTGTTACAGTACACGTGTTTAGTTAGTATACAAACTGTTACAGTATACAAACTGTTACAGTATACATGTTATTTTGTTAGCATACAAACTGTTACAGTATACGTGTTTTGTTAGAATACAAACTGTTACAGTTTACATATTATTTTGTTAACATACAAACTGTTACAGAGGATAAATGTTATTTTGTTAGTATACAAACTGTTGTAGTATTTATGTTATTTATTGTAGCAACTCTGTTGGCACATTTCTGTTAAAAGTCCACTGAGCACAGCACTACAGTATCCAGTGCGTGAACATTAAAACATGAATGCTACCAACACACATTGTATTCCCTGGCATTAGTCATTAGCAGGATGCATCGAGCTGGTATGTGTTGTGCTGTGCAGGTTTGTCCAGTGACACCAGTTATACCCAATGCTTAGCAACAGGTGTGATACTGGACTCTGTCTGAAGTAGGATGCATTTAGATCCAATCTTGCTCTTCATCTTGAATCTTTAGTCCAAATTGGTGCTAAGCCTCCCACCTAGAACACCCCTTCACAACCAGCAGTCATGGATCAAAATAAACATTCAAATTACATGAAAACGCAATAGAGAGAATAGGAGATAAACATATAAGATGTAGTAGTATGTAATAAATCCACCCATCCTCATCATCCATAAACTAATCTGTAGTCAGGTCGTGGGGGCAGCAGCTCCTGGTGTAACCAGACCATATTCACTTTGTGAAATGGTCTGGTTGCACTCCATTGGGAAGTGTTCAGTCGTTTCTGCCTACTTGGCGTAGACCTCTGGTTAATTTAGAAACGAATGGACAGCGCTGAACCAATCAGCATTGCTACAATTGTTTTGATCGCCTCACCTAGCTCTACCACCATTTAGAGCAGGGGTGGCAAACCCTGGTCCTGGAGGGCCGCAGCCCTGCATGTTTTAGATGTCTCCCTGCTCCAACA
>JAODUK010000093.1:0-14081 GCA_027564635.1 Typhlichthys eigenmanni | reverse complement strand
CATGAAGAGAATATGTATAATGTATAATTTGTATAATATTTTTATATATTTAGGGAAAGTAAATTCAAAATTAAATTTACTTTTATCAAATTATGATCATGATTTATGATCATGATTTATGTTAGGCCAGCAGAGGAAGGCCTTGCTGGCCCTGACGGCCCACCACTGCTATCCGGGTAGAATAACAATCATCTTTTGCATAGTCTCCACATAAATAGCTGACACGCCCACATGCTGGAGGGGCTAGCCCCACTAATCACCGTAGCACTGGTAAGTTAACATATAATTGCTTGCGTCTTAACATGGAAGAATAGAGGACACAAGCATGAAATGAGCAGGTATTAATCTTCCATTTAAATTAGGCTAACTGTAAAAGCCATTTTATTTTATCCATCACACCATTTAAAAGCAATCAGTTGTCTATTATTATCAGCTTCAGTTGTGATGCAAACCAACACGCTTTTGATTTAATCAATATTTCCCAAAAATAACTTAACTTAAATTGGTCTGAGAGTTCATGTTTAAGGTCCAGTAAAACCAAGAAGCAGTCAATGTTAAGCCATAGATTTGAATTTATTCCAGAATTAATTCTCTCGCCTCCATAAAAATACCTATAAGGTCCAACACATCAAATGTCTTAAGACTGGGGGTTCTATGGGGAGAAAAAAGTATTTAATTAAAACAAAACCTGTGCTTTCTAGGTCTTGTTGAAGCCATATCAACACATAGTTTCTCAAAGAGCTATACAACAGAAGCTGGGTCCTTTTCTTTCTCGTTGCTGCTCCAAAGTTGTTGAAACACAATTGTACGTCCTGAGCACTGGCAGAGGTTTGCTGAAAGCACACCAAGCTAGAGAATGTGCCCCATCTTATCATCAGCTGCCACTGCACAGATTAGCGCTGAATGGAATAGAAAAAGGTTGCAAAGGAGAGAGAGAGAGAGAGAGAGAGAGAGAGAGAGTGAAAGAGAAGAAAATTAAAAGCTGCTCTCCAGTATCAGAACAGACAGTTGCATTAGCTTTCTAATAACAAGAGACAGAGCAATACTTAGCCATGAAAAGGGAGAGAGGGGGAGCGAGAACCATTTTCTAGCACCTCCATGGGTCTACTCAGCCCACCAACCAACTCCCCTCCCCAACCCCACTCCCCACATCTATTTCCCTGCCATCCACAGATCAGATAGCAGTGGGTAACTGAGGCAGCATGTCATAGGTTTAACTCATGCAGCATTAATTATATTCTCATTCCCTGACCTCGCCTGTGCTGATAATCTGCTTCCCCCAACCCCAGCCAATAAACAGCGACTCTTATCGTTGCTAACGTTGAACCCTTTGGCATCTCCTGTACCTCAGTGCCATGTGCTCCTCTTTGTCCTATGGGGCCTGGTGATTGATGAGGCTTGCTGCTGGTAATCACCACAATGCTCTGAATGCATTGGGGAAGGAGCAAAAACTCCTCTTCCCTTCTCCGTCGGGCCATCTGATGGTTTGTTGGGGCAACGCTGGCAGCAACAGCCCGGTGCGCAAGACAGTCCACGTCACGGCACTTTCGCTAAGCTTCTCTGTCATTTACAAAGATGTATTCTTTTTTCCCCACTTGGCAGTTCAACACCTGGCCATACCTACAGACAGAACCTTCCACAGGTTTGCACTTTACTCACACTTCTCTCTAAATAGTTTCCTGGGAATTTTCTCTTCCAATGAGGGTTAAGGGGTTATGGGGTGTCAGTCAATGTGTGGCATGCCGGACTGTGAATTCCCTCAGAACATATCATATTGGGTTATACACATATGTGACACTGATTACATGTTTTTTGACAGGGACGTTCGTTTGGGAGGATAGGTTGACAGTTATGTCCAATGGTTGGTCATCAATTAAAGGTATAGAGTCATCGATGCTTGACTGAGGGATCTGATTCTTTATCAGCATGCACACGGAATGGACTGCGATCAGACCATATATTTGTATATATTTGAGTATATATTTGCTGATTATGGCAAAAAGTGTATTAGATTACAATAGCAATTTCCACCTTTAAGAGTACCTAAAATCAAAGTTAAAACCAATGTTTTTACAATAAATGTACTACACAATGTGAAATTAAAAAACGTTATATAACCTATACATTACAGTAATTAAAGATAATCTATATGACATTCTACCAGTAGATGTCACTAAGCACACCAGTATCTCAAACCCAAATAAATGCTTCCTGGGCCACACACACACACACACTCACACTAACATGCATGTGCAAGAACTCTGATTACAACATAGAGAAAGTGAGATTTAATTCTTTGCTCAGAATGCAATTACTCCATATATTCACATAGATAATAGGTGATTTTTTGCTTCTGTATATTCTTGTACCATTAATTAAATTATAACAATTACTGTTGTGTAGAGCAAAATAAACCATATACACTTTCTGCAATGTTCTAAGATGAAAATTAAAATTGTTTTGTAGGTATAAAATGTGCGATTTTTATACAGAGAGAGAGGAGCAGTTTATCAACACATGTATCAAAATCATAACAGCACGTTCAGTTGTTCATCAAAACTAGTCCGACATGGAGGCCACTATCTCTGTGACTAGGTACACTGTACAGTACATTGGTACAAGTCTTTTAGCTTCCTGAGCTGCCTACAATCATGCCAACATGTTAATGCTTTTCAACAAATTGCACCGTGTATGTGGGCTTTTCGTTCAGGAGCAGGATTATGTTGGTTAAAAGCTTAATCTTTGTTCCCTTTGTGGGATTTATACAAAAATTTTCACCTCTGACAGTTGTGCAACTAAATTTAACTTTGTACTCATTTAAGTTTTTAAATAAACGCTAAATTTTACATTGGCAAACCTAGTTGTGCACTCTAAGTATACAAGTATAAGTACGAGTAGAAGTTAAACTGTATATCCCTAGTTTTATCTGCTTGCTCAAGGTACATAGCAAAATCAGGATTGTCTTGCGAGGCTACAGTAGGCCTACATAACTTCAATTTAATTTAATTTCATATAAATCTGGAAGCCCCCAATGCCCGCCAGCCAATCAGCTGATGTTGATTATACGACAAGATGCTGATGACATTCTGGTTGAACTGATTTAAAATCAATCTACATATATTCATCAAATGCCTCATGACATCTGACTTCTCAACAAGAGCAGGAGACATCTTCACCACATCAGTGCAGTAGCAATGGTAACACAGTAGCTCTCCGACGGTACACGGGGAAGCCTATATGCCGAACATTAAAATGGCTTCCTTGCTACGAGATTAGCTGTATCCACAACCTGACGGGGATGAATGCTCGCAAGAGATCTGAGCGCCCTCAATTACCGCTGCCGTATGCGACCGCTGGGCCCTAGCATGTGTGCAAATAGCTACAAAAATTTAAAAAAGAAGCACAGCATGGTTTTGTTATTAGGCTGTTGTACACAGCGCCCCCCAGGGGGGGGAAATGGGCAGTGGAGGAGTAGTGAGCTGCATGCTAACACCTGCCTCTAATGAGATTGGCATGCTCACAATGGAGCTATTAGCCCTTTCCCAGCTGTATGACATGCAGATTCCCAGAGAAGGCAAAGCCAAAAGGATTACTCTGGACCATGTTGTTCGTCCACAGTATTCTACATAGCTGCAATTTTATTTCCACCACACGAAAATACCAGGCTATCCTGAATATGGATGGAAGTGTGTGTGTTCATATAGCAAATTATGTGAGTCTTTCAGCTCCAATTCCAGATACAATGCCTAATGGTGATTTTGTTTTTCAACAATTTGCATTGTTATTCGACATCACGCAATTAAAACTTTAATTACGCTGCAATGAGAAAATGCCTCTGATGCTTAATTTCTCGTTTAGTCATGTAAACGTGAGGGCTATGATGTTTCATTAAGCTTCATCTACCAGGACCAGTCGTTCTCTGCCAAAAGAGATGGAGCAATGTTATCTTCATATGTGTTGTATAATTAGGCTTTGCAATATATTATATATTATTTTTGGTAAATATGGGTGTCAAAGCACCCGCTGCTTGAATGTGTGGATTTGAAACAATAAATGTATTACTGGGAACAATACTTGTTAATGAGTGTTTAAAACAAAACAGTATAATCTCTTTACCTGCAGTAAGCCTTTGATAATAAATATATTATTTCCTTTGGAAAAGTGTGTAGCACATGACTGTCAGCTTGTGACAGGCTTGTGGCCCAAGTATTTTTTTTCCCTGTCTTTGAGACCATAAATTCAACTTTTCTTTGACATCGGTGCCTTAAAATGGAGCTCTCTTAAAGCCTGAATTTCCCATTCATCAGCTTTAGAGCAGACAGATTTACAATAATTTCATAGCTCCCACAGTAAAATAATTTAAAACCATTAGGAACTTCAGGGGGATTTCACCCCCCCAATTCTGATCCTTGAGATGCTGTAGAAAAGCCAGGCTCGGCTCTTGATTGCCTGGCTACCTTGAGATAAGAAGTTTAAAATTCAACCCTGGAGTAAAAACAGTTTTTGTAATCCATCTTGGTGTTTTAAATACAGTACTGTAGGCCTAAATGCAATGCAAACCAATTATCTTTGTGAATGTGCCTGCTTTCAACAATGCATTGACCTGCATATTGATGCCGTCCGGCATGCTTGAATTCAGATTTCCTCTATGGGATACCTGCTGTGAATACAAAGCAGACCAGATTTTTTGATGGCTATTTCTGAGTCTCCGGTTCAAGGACTGTGCTTACTGTTCCGCAGTTCCAAAGATTTTTAAGGGGAGGAAAGTGATGATCAGCTTTTGAGTCACTTTCTCGCAGTGCTTGCTTCTTTTGGGCCACACAGACACCCTCGAAATGAAACACCAAGGTTGTATCCCTGTCAGTGTCTGCAAGTTGCCTTGCTAAACCATTTGCCTAATGATAGGACTCTCTCAAAAATCCACGACTTCCCGCAGAGCACAAATAACCTAGCTGATACGTGCAGCATCCTTCTATCACATTTCGCCTCTCAAATATGGAAAAGCGAATTGTAGCACGGGCTCCCAGGCCCGTGCTACAACCAAGACGCTTACGGTTGTTGTGCGCGCCAATCCAGTTTGCCTTGCATGTCACAGCTGTCATTTCTAACAGCTTTGAAGCTGTACCCACATGGAGCTAAAACAGTTTTGAACCATTTAAATGAAACTGCTAAGCAGGGGAAATGTGGTAAATTCTTGGGGGGATGGAGTGTGTGTGTGTATGTGGGGGACGGGGGGACGGGGGGGGGGTATATTTGCATCATTCCTTCGACCAGATGTCCCAAAGAAAATGCAGCTTGTTGCCATGGCTGTAGATCAGACCTACTTGAGCGGTGCTTGAAGTTAAGGAAACATAAGCTGTGTGTAATTTTAGCCTCAAACAAGTACAGCTGACTAACGTTGCATTTGGCTTTGCATTGCAATTAAATGACTGCACATTACTCAATTTACATTCACTTCCCTCTTTTTGTGCTCATTTTATTTTTGTGGCTTCTATTCATCTCTACACATCTCGCTACAACCCACACAGTCACATCATGTTCTATACCAATCCACCCAAATGTTGCAGGCTGTTTGGTTTTTCAAACAAACTTGAGCTGGGTTGGAACGTTGGGGTTCGTGGAGACACCATAATACAACTGAGGAGCGGGCCTATATTATTCCAGTGTGCAAACCTGTGAAGAGTCCATTTAGGGCTGTCGCGATAACAGCAATATTGCAATATCGCGATGTTGCTAACCTAACTGCGGGGGATGGAAAGCAACCGCCATTATCGCAATGTTTACTTTTTTTTTTCATGAGGCTAGCCAATTTAATATGAGGTTATCTATGGAATATGCACAATTCAAGTGCACATTCCCCCAGGCCCGTTGTAGCCAGTTGTAGCCTTTGGCAATGTATGTATTTACAACACTCTGAAGGTTACTATAGTTTGGTCGTACTCCGTTCTGTTTGGGCAGCATGCAGCGCTTGGATGTATTGGCAGCGCACACATTTCTTGAGTAATTATTTTGGGACATATCTATTTCTTGCGGGAAAGAATTCGGAATAGTTGGACCCTAACATGTTGGGTTGTTAAACTGTTAAACACTTCGTTCTGTCTACAACAATGCTAAGCCAAGGTATGTAGTTGGTGCATCATAGGCTTTTGATCTTGCGCTATTAAATATGCTTTTAATTAATTAGTCATAGCTGACATTTTGATCAAACATATGCCGAACGTGATTGCATACCTACAGTCAGAACACCGGTGCACTAAACTGTTACATTTACTGTTATTGTCTCATTACGGACTGAGATCACTGCCTATAAATTGTGTTAGCCACACTATTTCGGAAGGTCTCCGTCACACACTTGACCACTCAAAACAAAAACAAAACTATGGCGATAATACCGCATATATTGAACCAACACAAATCACTGCATGGAAAAAGATTTAGCCGCGACAGCCCTGCGGTCCATTACTGCACAACCCTAACATGTAGGCTGAGTATGAACATGCATGGTTGTAAACGCACTAGTGGTGGCTGTAGAGAGGCCTGGGCTGGAACCTCTACATTTCCTCAGCCTGAGGTTGAAAGCAGAAGATTTTACAGTGATCCATGTAGCACGGATTTGCACAATGTACAATTTGACGTCTAGCTGATGAGCAATTTAATTAAATGGCATGAATGAATAATGAAACATTGAACTGTCTGTGAAAATGTAATATGATTCTTAAGGGCCTGTTTTTTGTTAGCACAGATCAGTGTTTACAGTGTTACTCACTGTAAGCATGTCTGAATGAGGTATATCAGTCTCTAGTGCAGCACCATTATCCACCATGTCTGGGTTATCTCTGTCCCATTGTTCTGCTTTGGATTTGACACATTTTAGTTGTTTTGTTTGACATATAATTGTCATTCATTTGTATTCATTGTGACATACAGTACATCACACATTACGACAGTAGCAAAAATGGCTCCATGCCAATCATAATTAAAAGCTTTGTATTAGAACAGTGACCTTGGCAGTCATCGCTGGCAGTCATCACAGTCACATAACAAAGACTAGAATATGATAGGATTAAAGGATTTATTTCCATGAAGATTCTTACTTGTATGTGATCATGTGAGATACATATGATACCTGAACTTGTAGGCCTTCTAATGCATCTGTAAACTAATACTGTATGTGGACATCTTTTTGTATTGGTATATGTCTGTGTGCATTTAGATGTGGTGCTTTCTTAAGACAGCCTGCTCTGCCCCTCTACTTCTCTCAGACACATTTGTGATGAGATTATAGTTGGGAAACCCTGTTTGCTTTGGAGTTCTGGGTAAGTGGGTTGAAGTCAACCGTTTCATAATGGTGATAGAGCTAGATGAAGTCACACAAACAGTTGTAGCAATGCTGATTGGTTAAAGATTGCTCCAATAGTTTCATAATAAACTCGAGGTCTACGCCTATTATGCAGTGACTGAAAATAATCACCAATGAACGTGTTCAGACCCTATTAACAAAGTCAACATTAGATCTTTGTGTTTTTACAGGTTTGCTCATAGCAACAACATGGAGGTAAGTCAGAAAGCCACCAAAACAGCCACGGTTGATACAATGCCACAACATGCAAAGGTTTCAGGCCAGTTAGGAGAAGCAAATGAGCCCTGCATTGTATAGCACTACGCCCTGTGCACCTCTTTTCGCTGAAGACAGGCAATATGCAGACGCAGAAATGCCTGTTACAGCCAGTGCTGTTTGTGCAGTGCAGGGCTGAGACAACCAGCACCAGCCCTGAGGTAATAGGCTACTACAGCATTTGCATGGCTTACCTGTAATTGGAGTCACTGTTTCACAGAGTGATTTTAAACCACTTAAAACGCCATTAATTCTTCACCCGAATACAGAGATTCCATTTTGTATTCACTCCCAGATTGCAAGCCAAACCACAGAACATGCAGATATAATATGTGGTGCATTTCCCAAAGCAGCTGTTACACACAGTATATAAGATAACGTAAGGGGATGCAATCCACATTCATTGATTATGTGAAACAGCTACAAAACACAAGATCCAATTCTGCAGTGCAATGGCAATTACGGAACAAAGTGAGTCAACTCATAGCTCAAACGGTTTTGAAGGAGCGACAGTTTGACTTAGAATGGAGTTATATAAAGGACCAGTTAGGTCACCAGGCATGCAATGCAAAGTGATGGCAGATGACAGTGTTCTGATTTCAGCACGATGGGCGCAATGCAAAGCACCCCCTCACTAAAACAAAGCAGCGTCTTGTTTGCATTTGCAAATAAGTCAACATTGGTATTCGTAAGGTTTCAAGCATACATGCAGACTCTCATAAAACATTCACATACATAATCTCATAAGGTTTGTGTATGTGCCCACACGCATGCGTATTTCCACTGCTCCATTTTGACATTAAGTCATGCATGCACCCTCAGGCTGCACTGAGGTTTGTCTCTAATCAAGCCAAATGCTCGATGTGTAATATGTGCCTTCAGCTTCACTCACCATGTTAATTAAAAGGAGGGCTTCCAGCATCTTGACTGGCGCAAGTTAATATTTGCACAAAAGCGAGGTGAAATGGTCAGCTTTTTGGACTAGATCGCTTTTCCACCCTCAATTTCCCACTCGTGGGCAATCTGTTGTACATACATAACTATTGCATATGTCACATAGGACATGCAAGAGATTTCATCAAAGGTATTCTACGTTTTTTATTTAAGATTTTGTATTTATATTCTATCCTATCTTAAATATATTTTGTTTGTTATATGTTGTTATATGTTTGATTGGCAGAACCAGTTTATATGAATTTCATGGTTTTAAAGAAAAGGCAAACAGTTCAAAAGGAAAAATAACATTTTCGCTAACCTGTCAATCTCAAAGAAAAGTTTAATTTGTGCAATTGCACAATAATTAATCTTGCATTTTAATATTTTGAGCTGTCCAAGACACATGACGCATCAATAGAGTGGATATGTCCAAGGATTTTAATGCATAGACACGCGTTTGATAAGTCCAATGAAATGGTTTGACACTGGACTAATTGAAGGCAGAGTTAATAAAAAGTTCTACAGTATGAGTCTAAATGAAGTTTAATTTAGACTGGGACCAGAACACAATGTCCAACCTTATCTTCAGAATACAGTTGAGCCAGAACAATGACCACTGAGCATTGTTTATTGTTAAGTCAGCAGCATAAACCTAATCACGAATGACTAGACATGCATATATATATTTATTAAGCCACCGCTGCAACACCAGGACCTCTCTATGTTGAAAGGTCACCTCTCCAAAGCTTTTAAACATCACACTGTTCAGTCTATTAGCAGTCCGAGTGTTGAGCTGCCCTTTAAGCAGCTGCATCCAATAATGTCTGATTGTCCTCTCTTCATTATTTACACTGCAGCAATGACTTTCTATCAGAGCACTCGGTTCATAAAGGAAAATATCAAGGGCAGCCTTCAGACGAAATCAACGTTCAAGTGTACAAGAGAGACGTTTTTAGGGACGTTTTCACCTCTAAAAATCGACTGAGTAAATTAACTTCTTGTCTGACTGGCTCGAGAGCAGGGCGTTACAGATGAAAGTGTACCCTGGGCATAATCTTTAAAATCATTTTCTTTAATGTCATGGATTTGACGAAAGAACTGGCACCAACAATCTATAATTAATTATTCCACAAGCTAATAGTCCTAATAGCTAGCCATGCCGAAGACAAAGTGTCTTCGTGGTAATCAATGTGAGTCACATTTTGATAACTAATGTTACAATGTAGGCTTTTTACTTTAGTCTGTACAGCTGGTGGGTATTCTGAATGCAATTATGTGATTAGATTTTGGGACGCCATGGGATGATTATTAAACCACAAAGTATGACACCAAAATCAATAAAACCAATCTAACACTTAGTGTAAAGTGTGTGCGTAATATGAATGCTCAGATGATCTTGTCATTGAATGGCAGTAATAAGCATTCACCGTCATAAGATCTATATTATCAAACACATATCACCCCAATGCTCTCACATTTAATTGAGAGATCAGATTGATCATGAGGAAAGTAGTAGCCTGGTGGAACCAGACCTAAAATTCACTTTGTGAATGTCTGGCCACGCTCCATTGGGAACAGTTATTTCCTCCTACTCTGTAAAACCTCTGGTAAATTTTAAAACCTTTGGACAGCATTTAACCTATCGGCATTGGTACAATTGTTTTGATCGCCTCATCTAGCTCTACCACCATTTCAAAACATGCTTGACGTCAACGTCATCTCACAAAACCACCCTGATTGGTTTGCCAGCAGGGTGACACTGCGAACGCTAATGCGAACATGGTTTCCAGACTGTAATCTCAGTGAAGAGAATTTATCTGAAAGCAATAGTCAGGTGAAGCTAGACTAGGGAAGCAGACCAGTTTTAATAGGTGTTTGTATCAAACATAGCAAAGTAAAATAAGACAGCACACAATTAGTCTAAATGAAACAATGCACTTTTAGTAATGTACAAAGCAGATAATAAACCATAGCACTCAGTGTGAGAAATGTTGTAATTTTAGATTTGAGCTGAACCAGTTGTCAGGAAACAAAAATAGGCCAATTTATTTTTATAGCTTTAGAAGGCTGTGTCCTTGTGATAGTCCTGGGGTGTTCTGGGTGGATTCTGGTGTATATACGGTCTAACAAGAGCCTATCTGACCGAATTGTTATTAACTGTAACCTGTAGTAATAATAAGAAGGAAAACATATTTCTTAAATAGCAGTTATGTTTGGCACAAAGAAAGAACTGAAGGAACATGCAAGGTGAAATTGAACTCCTAGGACACACTGAAGTAGAACACAGAAGCCTTACCACAGAGCCAGGAACACACTCTGACTGTAAGCATTATGCAGGAGTTAGGCTCCCAACCGCAAATGACTAAATGGGGAAATCTAATTAAATACAGGATTTGTAAAAGTATCTGTGCAGGGGATTACAAAGGCTCAGCATTGCTAAATCCATGGAGTGATATTTCAGCAAACGGCAGTTATATAAACTGATGAACAAGTCAGACATCTGTCAGGAGGCAGAAACCTCTGGAAGGCTTTGTGACAAGAGAACAGTTAGTCCTCTGTGAGTAAGACTGCAGCGACAAATGATGAAATCAATAACAGTGATTATAAAAATAGTTGGCAACAAACTGTGCTAATTGATTATGTGTGTGGCTATGTTCATTTGGACCTTTGTTACTTATGGGGTGCATTGCTGTGTCAACTGTGATGGAATACCCATGCAGTATTATTGAAAACGCATGAGTTAACTAAACTGGATGTTATGTTATTTAACTCAATTTAATATTAATTGCATAACAATTACAATGTGCTTGCTGTGAAATTGTGAAATTGGACATGTTGATTTAGTGTACCCAGTGTGTAAATACACATTATTATTATTATTATTATTATTATTATTATTATTATTATTATGTGCACCCTAAATACAAAATCAACCAATCAAATAGCAGCAACTCATTGCATAAAAGCTTGAATACATTAAATGGTCCAGATGTTCTTCCTAGAACCCCAGTTATTGTTTTTTTTTTAAATTAGATTATTGGTCTATTTAATATAGCAGCAAATAACTATTTTCTCTGTAAACATGTATGCCTGAGTAGAGAATGACATCACACCACCTTTGGATGTGATGTCATTGGAGCTCCTCTGATCTTTGGTTTCATGGACCGACTACAATTGTTGACATGCATACACAATGTGTATGGGTGGCCCACAAAGCATGTTTTCGTCTGAGAGGTCCCCTAATGTGACATCTAGTGGCATAAAATATGTAAATGCTGTATATAGGTGCAAGTTCTAGTTGTGCTCTGTATTTCTGCTACAATGGAGCGCTTGCGGGTGCCATTACCAGCAAGGAGCCCTAAATGAGAAAGTGTGCAACTGTGATAAATAGGGGTCACGTCTTCTGATGCACCGAAAAATGACTTGGCCAGTTGGTTTATGAGGCATAGCTGATACATTTGACTGTGCTTACAGAAAAAAAAGCCCACATTTATGTCTTAAACTGTGTGAAAATGAAAACACATGTACTAAAATAGAGGACATTATGTGTTATTTTCAAGATATCTTGTTTAATTAGATTAACACTACTACCATTCTTCACTCAACTGTATTTCTTCTTCTGCAAATTAATTCAAATAAAATTAGCTCAAGTAAATCTTAGTTGTAGCCATACATTTTACGGATATATATAGTATATCTTTTTTGGTGTGTGTGTGTGTCTAAGGAAGGGTGACGTGGGGGGGGTTCTATATTGTGATCCTGACAAGGTGCTTTGCAATCGTGCAAATCAGTTCAGGGCTTTAGTGCGCTCATGGCAAAAATCTATGCCCAATTATTTGCCTCAGAAAATTGCTATAGCTTGCCTTATGTCTGGCAAGAACCCCACTCCAACCACCAACCCCCACTCCTGTATCATTATCGCATCACGTAGCGATGGTGCCCACCTTCATATTAGTATTAGAGATGAGAGAGGACCCATTATGTGTCCGGCTGCCTTCATTTTGCTCTGCTGAAAGGGAATGATTGCATCCCTACTGTTGGGTTTAATGACTGATAAGAGAGTGTGATCACAGGAAGGTCCCTCGCAGCCATCAGACCAGCACCCCACCCCCTTCAAGAAACTACATTTCTGAACCTGTGTTGGGTATGAGAAACATATTGTTTCATCTACTCTGCTTACTGTCAGCTCTATGTTTTTGTGCGTGTTGCACACATCATGCTACAGTGCATACATGGCTATTCACTAAAGCAGTTGACGTGATTCTGTTCTTTATGCGAGTGTTGTCGAGAGGGAGGAACAGGTAAAGCCGTTGGTTTCAATGAGAAATGTGGGCCTGTGCAGCCATTTGGGACTGTATGTGATTAAATATATAATCAGTCATTCTGGTGATATCTTGTTTATATTTGTACTTGATCAACACAAAGACACCTCTTTCTTCGATCCCATAGGGCGCTCCCTCTGAAGCTCCGCCCCCACACGTTTCCAAGGCTGGGATAGTGTCAGGTGGTGCAGCACCCACATAGAACAGGCAGCTATCGGACCATGAGTATATTCGCTATTTTTGACAAACAGTGTATTGGCTTACAATGCTGACAAAAGTATGCCATATGGTCTATATAAATAATCATGCCTTGAACACAGTATGTGCCAACAGTATTGCCAACATTGGCAAAACGATAATCTATTTTCACCTTTTCAAGCAGAATAGAAAATGTTCGAAGTCTAAGGGCCCAATCACACGAGACGCGTCGCTAAAGACGCGGCCACTTCAAAAGCGATTGATAAACGCCCGCTCACACAGAGATGGGCTGCCTGTGCCAAAGAGAATGGCTGCATGGGCCAACTGTCACATTGACGAACAGTGCGACTGCATGCCTTGCGCTGAAAAGTTGAGGATGTTTTAACTTTTATGCGCGTATAAAAAAATGTGACGCGTTTCTAGCGATGTGTCTCGGTGTGATTGGGGCATAATAGGCCTTCAAGCAGACATTAGCCATGAAACCCTAGCTCCCTATAGGCCATCTTCAAAGTATTTCTCCTTGCAAGTGTTTTGCAGTTCTGAACAAGTTACAAAGTTTATTTTGGTGTTAAAATGTAGATTACCCCTGTGATTCCAATTCAGGTTAAATATTCCATGTGGATGACACTGTTCCTCAGTAAATGAAGCTCAAATACAGCATAAATATCATTTTTTTTCATTTTCGCCTGACATAATGGTATATATATTGATGAATACTTTATTGGAATTATGCATCTGCAACTCCTTTACACTATAGGACTACAATACAACATCTGATGAGTATATTTTTCAATGATTATTATTTTAATGAACTTTGAACAAATCTCAAAGTGCTACAATGTAGAAAAAGCACTGTAAAAACATCAGTAAACACATACAAAATAATGTAAAAATAAAAAAAGAATAGCAAATTTGTTTAATAATCATAAGCTCTATTAACCCCTACATCACTAGGCCAGATGTGTATATAACTTTAATATACACGTCTGGCCTATGGAGGCCAGACTATC
>JAODUK010000092.1:0-14081 GCA_027564635.1 Typhlichthys eigenmanni | reverse complement strand
TGAATGGTGATGGAGCCTCCAACATCTGCAACCAGACTCTCTGGTTCCCTGCAGCAGTCATCTGTCAGGTACAACAAGCACTATTAGAATGCTTCCATTTGATGCTGTTTGGAAGTAATAGTGTTAAAAGTGACTTACCTTCTAGAATGGTAAGGGACACTTGAGAATATGGATCGTAGGCTATAGGTATGTCCACCACACACCAGTATGAAGTGGACTGATCTTCAATAGTCAGGTTCCTGATAATCACTTTAAAGTATTGATCCTCAGGATTGTCATACAAGGAAAACCGTCCATTGTGTTCCCATGTGTATGAACTTGTAGTTCTAATTTCATCATTGCAACTGTTGCTGAGCCAGCTTTGACCCGGTGGTGACCCAGTGCAAAGATATACACCGTTCTTAATAATATTTTCATATTTACAATTAATGATGACAGTTTGTCCATTGTATCCTGTCACTTGTAATTCATTCTTACAACCTGTCATAAAAAAAATCATAAATGTATAACTAAAAGTTATTAAATATATTTAATCCAATACCGACATTAGAAGCCGTAGCATTACCTTCCACCAAGAGGAGCAAGACTTGTAGACCCTGTAATATTCTCATCTCTTCAAGACAAACAGCTACTGTGAGTATGTTGCTATAGATGCTACTGCTGCATATCCTGGCTTCTTAAAATAGTAGACTAAAAGCTAAAAGTGTTACTTCTCAGGTCTGTCACCTTTCTCTATCTTTCAAGCATGTCATGTAAATAATGACCCATCCTTTATGGGATTCTATAACTCCTCATTTGAATAGTATACATTTTTCTTTAATGTTAAATACAATGTACTAATACAATATGGTATGTAGGTACACAACTGTTTATAAAGGTTATTAAATGGTTTATAATACTGTCTATCTTCAACTCCCAGGCGAAACTAATCAGAGATGCCATATGTTTAATAAGTAACCAATGTTTCATCTCACAGAAACTTGTAATTTTATTATTTACAATTAAGTGATAGAATGATAATGCCTTATTAATGATAGTTGCCACTTGCTGCAGAATGTCAGTTGGTGTGTGAGGAGGAGTTAAAGTAGAGGTGGTGATGTCCGATTGTCTCTGATTTGTCAAGGAAACCTCCCATCCCTGTCAATCACGTGTTGCACATACAGTACACACTACAACAGGTTTGTCAAAGGGCTTCATAATGGATCAACAGGCTCCAGAGGGAGAGAGAAGAGGAAAGTTTTTTTTTTGGGCTCTAGCTAGCTCTTGTTACAACTCCCAAATCCTACATACAGTAAGTAGCAGCTTTAATAAAGCAGTAAACAACATTGTCTACGTAAATATGTAATTGAGTAATGATGTCGTCCAGAGCAGAGAAATATAGAAATATACTCTTCCTGTCACACCGCCCCCTTGTGGCCAAACATACCCAACATTCTATAAAAACACTGGAGGTGTGGGTGTGTCTGTCTGGGAGGGAGTGTCTGTAGAGGAGATTCACTAGACCAATAGGATGGGAAACAGGTGTGGGTAATCATCGGTTTCCCTAGCAACAGGAGCGCTGGAGCAGCGCTGGCCAAGCTCGGAGACAAGAGACCAGGACGGAGGAGTCTATACAGCGAACACGTTCTAAAATGTGTTAAACTGTGACTATGTGAAGACGTTAAAGGTTAAAGGTTAGCCTTGGCACGACCTGACAGAACACATTATGTGGCAGTATTTGACACATGGTAGGGAATTCTCTATTAGTCGAATGATGTTGAAATTCTTATAGAAAGTCCCACCTCCATCCCATATCAAACTGTGATTGGCTAATGACAACTATCATGTCAAATATGCCCCTATTCACTTGGAACATGGTTGATCGCCAGTACACAAACTGTAAGTAAACGTTTAATGTTCAACATTTGCAGATGACCAAATATGTAAATATAGTTTTTGAAAAAGTAACTGGTAGGCCACCATGGCAACAACTAGTCTGCAGGACTCACGTGTCATACTGAAATTGTAACCCCTACCGGAAATGGATTGCCGTTTTTGGTACCGCGAGTAATAGCCTAATGCTTTTATCTGGGTATTTTCACCTAAGATGGTCAAATACATTGCTTTGTGAAAAGATGCATGAAATTACTCCTTTAACACTGACTGACGGCGCACAACAATCCAACAGTTGGAGTTGGTTTGAGTTGATCGGCGTTTGTCTGGGCAGTGTGCAAGAAACTTTAGGCTAGCACCCTATCTCTGAATATAAAAATAAAATAAATAACTCCACCTAGGGTCGTCAAACAGCTGCTCACACTGCCCCTAGTGGCCAAATTCACACATTCTATAAACATACCTTTAAACCATAAGGATTAAAGAAAGGCTAGTTATAGCTTATAATATTACTTAGTGCACATTTTACAGATGCACACACAAACACACACACAAGCACACCACATGTCCACGCTAATGTCTTGTTAATTAAACATTTCAAATTTGGCTCAGCAACTTTAAGTTTCATGTAAAGAATAATGCATTCATATATAAATTAATAAATTAATCTTCAAATTGAATACAAAAGTTGCATTTGCAATATGCTCCAGAAAGTGGACTGATAAATACATTGTAAATGAATCATGGAAAACATGAATGTTATTATTAACTAGAGGAAATACAACAGTGATTTCACCAAATATCCGCTTGATAGAATAGTAAAGTAAACAGGAATACAGGTACAGTCTTCATTTCCTTCCTCAGTGGGATCCTCGTGGCTGACTAATGAGATATATGAATTTGTGAGTTCCATTGTTATCAAAGACTAAAGGCTACATGGACTGGAATGGTTCCTAAGGTTTATATTGAGCCATTCTAAATATGTACAGCTTTGACATGTGGAGACCTGGATCCTTCACTAGAACCTTTATGGAAATTAACAGTGGTGTAGTGGAGATCTTCTGATGGGTCTGGTTCAAAGCTGACAGTGGCATAAACTGAGAGGAGTGCACTTCCTGATTCAGACTGCAGGGGGCGCCCTTGTATTTCATCATAGTTGTGATCTTCAAGAGTACTCTGGTGAGGACAGAGAAGGGAAGTTGAAGATGTGCTCAAAAATAATGTGTAGACACACACACACACACACACATACACACACACACACACTTACTTTTCTTTTTTCATCATTTGATGCTGTGTCTGGTGATGGACACGTTCCTGAGGTAAACACGTGAACACAAGTTAATTCCATGGAGCACATTATCCTTTAGTATGTTAAACTGCAGAATGAATAAAACACTTGTGCCTAAGACAGGCTTAAGACCTAAGCCTGTTTTACCTGTGCACATCTAACCTAATCTGATATCTAACCTTCTCCTTAGTAACTGTACTCACTGTAAGTTGCTTAGGTTAAAAGTCAGCTAAATTAAGTAATTGTTTTGTTGACTGGTCTCTAGTTGAAGTGTTGGAACAGAACCAATCACTCACCTGACTTCTTGTTGATTTTACATATGTACACCAGTAAGGCCACAGTTATCACCAGTAATACCAGTCCCACAGAAACCATGCTGTACACAGCAGCTGTAATAAAGAGAGGATAGCCTATAGAATATACCACATATAGTATTGTAATAAAGAGAGGATAGCCTATATAATATACCACATATAGTATTGTAATACAGAGAGGATAGTCTATAGAATATACCACATATAGTATTGTAATAAAGAGAGGATAGCCTATAGAACACGGGTGCCCAACTCCGGTCCTAGAGGGCCCCTATCCTGCATGTTTTAGATGTCTCCCTGCTCCAACACACCTGACTCAAATCAATGGGCTTCTGCAGAGACTGATAACGAGCCATTCATTAGAATCATAGATATATGCCATAAGCCATATACCACATACAATATGATGTGGAAAGCGCTTTCCATGTGTGTGCATGGAAAGGGCTTTCCATGTGTGACCGTTTAATCTTCGATCCATCTTCCCTGACTTCCCCATGGGCCCGGTCATCACACATCAGAGAAACCATACTATTGAACACGGTGCGTGCACCAAGCATCTGAGGCTACTTTCATGAGCCTCTGCTGCAGGTGTTGATTCTACACCGCTCAAGATGGCTTAGATAAATGCCTGTTCAATTTCAAACAAGACAATTTTTCTCAACGACTTGTTTACTACGAAAAACCTGGATTTTATGTTGCTGACGGATGCATGGCAACGGAATATGGAGTACTGTCATTTGATTGAGCTATGTCCTGTGGATTGTACTTTTATCAGCACACAAGACTTTCGGGCCGTGGTGGTGGTCTGGCTGTGGCTTTTAAAAAGCGTTTTACTTGCCAGTCGATGATCGCTGAAATATATTCTTCCTTCAAACTACAGCTGATGAAAGTGGGTCGCTTAAAGCTATTCTATTGTATTTTAGTTTACAGGCCGCCTGGGCCAATGGCCTCTTTTCTGATTGATTTCACTGATTTCTTATCTTAACTTATTAAGCTGGATAGAGTGCTCATTGTTGATGATGACACTTGCAACAGGGTCCCTGATTTTGTAAACATCACTGAATCATTCAACTTTATATAACATGTTTCAGGTCCTACGCACAATAAGGGCCATACGCTCGATCTGGTCTTCTCCCATGGTCTAAGCATTTGCAACTTACTAATTAAAGATGCGTGTGTTTCGTTTTATTTTAAATTGTTTTGAATGGGGATCCTCTGTCTGTTAATCGTGTGTCTTGCACTCGTATCATAAACCAGCTTGCCGTGCATAATTTTTCTGCCGCTTTTGACGCAAGTTTGGTTCTTGACTCTAATGATGTGGATGCTCTCGTACTATCTTTTAATGAACAGTGTACCTTAGTTTTGGGTTAAGGTAGCTCTACTTAAGTCTAGACAGGTTCCCACTGTTAATACCAGTGTTGGGCAAGCTACATTAAAAATGTAGTGAGCTAAGCTACGAGTTACTCTACGTTAAATTAAGCTTAACTACACTGAAGCTACCCCAAAAGAAATGTAGCAAACTAAGCTACATGTAACACGGCAAAAGTAGTTCACTACATTTAAGCTATTTTTTTCCTACATTTTATTGTACCAACATTCAAAAATGTAAATCAAACAAACAAAATAAACAGGGTAATACTGTTCAGTTCAACTGTTTATTAAACAATACGCTGTGTCATCTGCTGTCACTGTTCTTTCGATCACGTAAACTCAGTCTTGTCTTTATTCCCCCTCAATCCCCTGCATCAAAGTCTCAGGCATCAGCGTAGTGATTGGTAGACCTACGTCTCTACGGCATCACCATCATACGGAAGTGCTTCTATCGGCTACACATGTAGCCTAGGTCCATGTATGTGATGGCATCACGTACTGATTCTTAGCAGTTGTATCAGACTTAAGCTTGAGCTGCAGATTCCGAAATGCTTGGGAAAATGTAGCTTCTGTGGTTGATCAATTCAAGTTATTTGATTCAGAAAACAGCGCTGCTACCGCCACGCTACTCATAAATGTAGTTTAACTGGTAGCGTCGCTACTTGTAGCGTCACTACTGCCCAACACTGGTTAATACATCCCTGTGGATGAACGACGTCATTCGCAGCTTTAGGTGCAGCTGTCAAAAGATTGGGCGTCGGTGGAAAGCATCTCAGCTCCAGGTCCATCGGTTACACCTCAAAAAGCTTTGAATTACCTTTAACGATATGGTTAGGGACGCTAGAGCTACCTATTTTACAAATCTGTTCAGCTTGTATATGCTTTCTCTTGGACTGATTATTAATGATTTTAAGGATATATCTTACCACTGCTATGCAGATGACATCCAGCTATATAGTTCTTTTAACCCTGACCAGCCTGACAAATTGTCACTTTTGCAGAGTTGTTTAACAGCTATTAACAAATGGATGGCCGACAACTTACTGCAATTGAACTCTGATAAAACTGAGGTGATGATCATTACCCCAGATAATATTTATCCTAAGATTAGGCAGGTTATTGGGTTCTTACCTACCTCTAATTGCTGCATATGAGGAATTTGGGTGTCAAATCTGTGTTTTAACAGGAACTTTTTATAGTACCTGCTCTGTCAGGGTTCCAAGCGAGCTGAGGCGATACCAAAATGTGACTTGACGACAATGCAGACTACTGATTGGATTAAATCATCATTGCGCAACATAGACATGTGGCAAACTACTGAAGCAGCTGCTACTTTTTATTTACCTTTTATTAAATGGCCAAACGCAAAACCACGGCGTGATCAATTGAGGAAGTGCAGATTGTTCTTGGTTGTCGACGGCATCAATGTTATCTACTGACAGCTGGACAGGGCAATTCACGTAAAGTGAAGGTTAACTAAGTCTATGAACTGTTGGCTGCACACGGCTACCGAAGCACATTCCAACAAGGTAGACATTTTACAAAAATCTGGTAAGGATGCCCCCTGGGCACGTCCAGGTGGGAAGAGGCCTCGGGGAAGACCCAGGACTAGGTGGAGTGAACACATCTCCACACTGGCCTGAGAACGTCTCGGGATCCCCCAGTCAGAGCTTGCTAATGTTGCTCGGGAAACTTTGGGGTCCCCTGCTGCAGCTGCTGCCCCCGTGACCCGACTATGGATAAGCGGATGACGATGGATGGATGGATGGTCCTGGCTAAAATTATGATTATTAAATGAACTTCCTAGTGTTGCTCCATTATTTTTATTATTTTATTTGTTTTTACTGATGTTTCTACAGTTATTTTATGAGTCTACATTCTAGCAATTTTATATTTGCTTCAAATGTAAAGTGTATTATAAAAAAATATTTTGTATTATTATTATTATTATTATCACCAGTAGGTGGCCTACATTCAAACATATAACAAACATATTTAATAGGAAATACTGTATATTGTATTGAATCTTGTTTGGCAGTGGCAGCCTTAGATCACTTTAATTCTGTTACCATTGTGTGCTGAGCCAGGTGTGGTGGATGAAGATGAAGAGTTAGGAGACATGGTGGAGTCTGATGGAGAAGAGGCTGGTGTGGTTAATGTTGTGATGGAGCTTCCCTCTGCAAGGAGATACAAGAGCAGTAAGGACACAGATCTTGGAGCTCTAAACAACCATGCTGATTGGTTAAAGCCAGCCAAAGCACAAGCCCCTCCTACAAATGATTCTGAGCATTACTAAAAAAGATTCAGAGGTATGACAATGTGACCCCTAGTGGTTGAAACCAGCATTACAACACTGCCAATGCATTTCTTTGTCTTCACATGAGAGAGTAAACATAAGAAAGAGATGGAAACCATGACAACCATGCTGATTGGATAAAGCTATACAGAGCACAAGCCCCTCCCATGAATGCTCCTTAATGATTCTAATCAAGGTTCTGGGGGCAATAATGTGATCTCTTGTGGTTGAAACCACCATTACAACACTCTGACAGTGCATTTCTTCTTCTTCATCTCATGAGAGAGTAGCTTGCACTTCACTCTTCAGTTCAATGGCCACTGAAGAGGTTAATGCACGTCAAGAGACACCACGTGGTTCTTTTAACGAGGCAACGCCCAGTGGTGGCATCTGACCCGTGTTGAGGTTCAGAACACTGTTATATTTCCTGAGCCTCAACACTTAAACATGCATTGAATACATGCATAATTCATTCTCCTTCATCAAATGTATCTTCATGTTTTGAATGTTATTTAACGTGCATTGCTTGACGTGCCTTAATGCAACCACAGTGACAATCATAATCAGATCCAATCACACATGAATATGTTATAACACACATAAACATTGAGCTGGGGTGGACATTTGAGGTTCAAGGGGCACATCAATTAAATTGATTGGGTACCTAAGAGGTAATCAATAGAGAATAATTTGTGATTCTTAATTGGAAAACTGTTTAACCATTGCTCTTCAGGTCCAATTTCAAATTCAAATCTTCAGGTTTCAAATTTTCACGTAAAGAAAAAGAATACAAGGATAATGTTTTTCAACCTGAAACTTCATGGCCTTGGCTTATTTTATTTGAAGAACATGTCAACTAAAAACATGGTTATGGAGTATTATACTACAATACCCCTACACATTTATGTCCTTCATGCGGTCTTCCAATAGCCCTATGGCCAGCCATAAGAAAAACCCCACAGACAGTTGTATGAGACCCACAGACAGCTGTATAAGACCCACAGACAGCTGTATGAGACCCACAGACAGCTGTATGAGACCCACAGACAACTGTATGAGCCCCACAGACAGCTGTATGAGACCCACAGACAGCTGTATGAGACCCACAGACAACTGTATGAGCCCCACAGACAGCTGTATGAGACCCACAGACAGCTGTATAAGACCCACAGACAGCTGTATGAGACCCACAGACAGCTGTATAAGACCCACAGACAGTTGTATAAGACCCACAGACAGCTGTATGAGCCCTACAACTAGTCATAAGTATTTTATCAATATAGTTCGGAATTGAGGTAAAGACAATATATGTTACGGATTTTTAATGTAAATTCTTATTTATGCAGTGCTTTTTAAACCCCAAAAATGTACCGGGTCATTTTGAACCGAACACCTCCAAGTGGGCATAAAAGTGAAGACCGCACAAGGGTTGAATGAGACCCATGTAATTGTGATACTGGTGACCATTACATTGCTTACAGTGTGGTTTCCATGCTTACCACTGACAAGAATAGAGATTGCACATTTTGTCTCTTTAGCCCTGTGGGTGTAAAAGTACTAAGTCACTTTTTTAGATCACATTAAGTATTAATGGCAAAACAATAGTTGCTATGTAAATGTGATATTTTTTGGAGATGTGTGATGTTTTAGTTTAGCAGAAATATGTCTTACAGGGTTTTAATCAAATCGAACTTCTGTAATGCAAAGAACAGATGTGTGCAACTCAGTTGTCCTGTTGCAACATGGTTTCTTTACTTCTCTTGTCTACAGGTTGCATAGTTACCATGGTCGGTAGTATTTGTTCATGTTTTATTCTTGTATTTGTATTGCTCATGTTATTGTCTTTAAAATATAGGCTACTTGTGCGCAGCACTGTTCAGATGAATATACAAATGTAGTATACTCTAATATGGACCGTCTGATATTCCATACTATTATGGGTGTGAATGTGAGGCAATCCTGTACAGTGTTTTAATAGGTTGGAAGGTTAAAAAGTGCTAAATAAATGCAGTCCATTTACCATATTTTAATACAGCAGCTGAATATTGAAATAATATACAAATAATCAATACTGGACTGAGTTTGTAATCAATCTTTAAACCAACAGCTCTGCTAAGAGCTACAGTACAGCTGTTATCAGTTGTACTCACCAACAGAGAGGAGGATTCTTGAGAAGTACACTGGATACCCTGGTCTACCTGAACCACACCAGTATGTTCCAGTATCATCCACCTTCACATCTGAGATGGCCACTTTAAAGTACTTCAGTCTGGCAAAGTCCCTCATAGAAAACCTGTTTTTATGAGCCTGTTTATCCTGATTGTTGAGGCGTATCACCTCCTCACAACTGAAAGGATTCTCCCCCTTACAGAGGAACTTCTCCTTATCTGGATCAATGTCTGTGTAATTACACCGGAGGACAGCAGTCTTCCCAGTGACACCATATTGTTCCTTGTTTTTAATTTGATTCCAGTCTACTATTGGGATAACATGGAAGACTGATTAGTGCTGAGTGTTACTATAATGGTGTATATGAACATATATTTAAATTTCAGAAAATAAAGGTCCATTGATACTCACCACCAACTGTCAGATGGACCTTCTTTAACTGTGTGATGGAACCTTCATGTGATTTCATGGCACACCAGTATGTTCCTTCATCTGTCTTAGATAGAGAGGAGATAGACACGTTGTAGAATCTCTGTCCCTCTGTTCTGGGATCTGACAGAACAAATCTATCTCTGCGTGTCAAGTTATCATTGGAGTCTATGATGGGGTTGCAGTCATGGTCTTTATATTTGCAGAAATATCTAATCTTCCCCTGCTCCTGTGTTGGATATTTGCATTGAATGGTGATGGAGCCTCCAACATCTGCAACCAGACTCTCTGGTTCCCTGCAGCAGTCATCTGTCAGGTACAACAAACTATTAGAATGCTTCCATTTTATGCTGTTTGGAAGAAATAGTGTTACATGTGACATACCTTCTAGGATGGTTAGGGACACTTGAGAAAATGTATCAAAGTCTAAAGAAAAGTCCACCGCACACCAGTATGAAGTGGACTGGTCTTCAATAGTCAGTTCTCTGATAATCACTTTAAAGTATTGCTCTTTTGGATTGTCATACATGGAAAATCTCTCATTGTGTTCCCATGTGTATACATTTGTAGTTTTTATTGCATCTTGGCAAGTAATTTTTGACCCAGTGCAAAGATATACACCCTTCTTATTATTAGTTTCATATTTACAATTAATGATGACAGATTGTCCTTTGTATCCTGTCAGATGTAATGCACTCTTACAACCTGTCAACATAACAAGAAAACAATAGTAAATGTATCAGTAATGATATTGATTAAATAAAAATATAATAGAAGACCAACAATAGAAGCTGTAGCATTACCTTCCACCAAGAGGAGGAAGACTTGTAGACCCAGTAATATTCTCATCTCTTCAAGACAAACAGCTACTGTGAGATGTTGCTACAGCTGACTACTGCTGCATATCCTGTCTTCTTAATATAGTAGACTAAAATATTCTTCCCTTTTTAAATGTTCCTTCTCAGGTTTGTCAACTTCTGCTATTTTTCAAGCATGTCATGTTAATAATGACCCATCCTATATGGGATTCTACAGTATTACTCCTTATTTGAATACATTGTTTTGTAAAACTAAAATACAGTGTAGTAATATTGTTGTATGTAGGGGTCAACTTTTTTAAAATGTAAATTAAATGGTTAATTAATACTGTCTATCTTCAATTCTGTACATTAATCTGTAACGTTCAGGGTTGCGACAACGGGCGCCGCAACCCTTTTCCCACGTTGCCAGCGCCTCGCACCGACACGTGCAATCAGCCGATTGCCGTCAGCCGTGTGGGTGCGAGGGCATATAGACTGGTGACTCACGGCTGGACGTTGCAGGTTATTGTTTCGTGTTCATGTTCAGTTACGTGACTGTGCACGCCTTTTGGTTTTGAGTTTGTGTTTGCTGTTGACTTAAGTTAAGTTCTATTAAATGCTGAGCCGTGTGGCTCGTTGCTCGTCCGGCATGTGTGGTTTTACCCTTCTTTGTTCGTTTGCACTCGCCACACCATCCCGCCTTACATAATCAGAGATGCAATAATAGTATAAGTAATACATGTTTCATCTCACAGAAACTTTTATTTTCAATGTTTAGAATACACATTAAATATGTTGTATAATGGTAATGCCTTAATAATTTCCGTGCCAGTTTGTGTTGTTGATTATCTAAATCTTGTTCTTTATTTATTTTTTGCTATTGTTGGAACTCTCACATCTTGTATCTTAGGCCTTATCTCACTAGGCCCTTTTTATTACTTGCAAAAACATTCCATTTGATTACATAAGGTTTATTGCAGTTCTGAACAAGTTACAAAGCCTATTTAAGTATTAAAATGTAGACAACCGCAGTGAGATTCCAATTCAGGTTATATATTCCATGTGGATGACACTGCTTCTTAGTAAATTAAGCTCAAATACAGCATAAATATCTTTTTTTTTTTTTTTTCTCCTGACATGTTATTGGTGTAGATCAATACTTTATTGGAATTATGCATCTACAACTCCTTTACACTATAGGACTACAATTCAACATCTGGTGAGTATATTTCTCAAGGATTAGGACATTGTGAGTGAACATATCAAAACACTTTTTTACGTTTTATTATAAATGTCAGAAAATTTGATATGTGTGGACTTATACATGTACATTTACATCTATAAATATACATATATGTGCTTATATATGTTATTATTTTATTAATATATGTACTAATCTACAGTCTGAGTCCAAATGTTTTATTATCCCTCACTGAGAAATTACATTACAGGCGTCTTTGGGGCGAACGATGATGTAACTAGAAATGCCTTCTCAATAGCAAGAGCTGTGATTGGCCAAATTTAACATGTTAAAATATTCGCTTGGATACAGAGAAGAGACATTTTAGATCCGGTGTAGTCTGTCGCAGACTGTATGTAGGTCTATAAAATGCCAATGACCTATTATAGAACTACAACCTCCAAAAGTATCGCTGTCTCCTATCGAAACAATGTATTCAAAATGGACTACCAGGAATACGTTCTTACAATGCTTCTGTTCATGGAATATCATTTTAAAGAGATTTTTGGGTGGATCCTGGCCAAGCTTTCGCAACTAACACAGGTAAAGTAAAGTGTGTTATTTCTAATTCTAAATACGTAATTTGTGTCACGATCTTTATAAGATATCTTTGCCCGTGTATGGGGGTAGATTTCTATCAATATTATTCAAGCGCAAAAGTATAATCCACACATATTTTTACCATTCACAAGCACACACCTCTCAGTTTGCATGCATAGGTATAAACCACATACGTGTTTTTGCCATCCGCAAACACAAACTTTTCTACTGCAAAACAAATATTAATGCATGCACTTTATATTTTCAGATATAAAAAATAAAAATAAATATATGTTAACATATTAAGATATGTTAACAATATTCTCGTTTACAAATCAAAAGCTTAGCTTGCGATCTGGTGAATCGGCATTTGTGGATAGAGAGACACGCTTGCGCTTATTTGCGCGATATTTACGCATGTCATTTTGAGAGCAATATTCCACAGTTTGGTCAATCTGAATCACAACCGTAAACTGTCTGATTCGCAAACATAACTGTTGTTTCTGATTCACAAACGTAAAGATTCTTCATCTCCGCTAATACGGCCGATGCAGGCTCACCAGCACCATAACATGGTCACAAACTTACATTACGTAAACACCTGCAATTAATTTCAATGAGATGCCGATTTACAACACTAAATGGGAGTTTCAAATTAAATATTATTGATAGAAATCTACCCCCATAGTTGTGCTGATATTTGGAAGCAGAGACTATGGCTAGAACAACGCAATTGCACCCTTTCGATGGTGTATGATATGTTACATTCCTTAACATAATAAAAAAGTGTTACGTGCGATTTACGTGCGTGTTACGTGCACAAGCGATATTTGCACACACAAATATGCGATGTTTGTTTTAATCGGGTTGACTTTGAAAAATGCTTACATTTGGGCAATGATTCTTAGATTACATTGATAGCTGAGAGGCTTGGCGATCCAGACGTGTATATTAAAGACAATCACACATGCATTTTAACAAATGGGCTTAACTCGAAAAGTGTAGTTTGGTTTTCAATAGTTTTCAAGGAGTTTTAAACTGATTCTGTGAATAAAACATCCGTGGCACGACCTGACAAAGAACACATCTTGTGTAGCAGTATTTGTACAGCCACACACAACCTTTCCCAAGGGACTCAATGTTAGCCATAGGCGCACACACAACACATATATCCCCACTGCAACACAAAGGCCACTATAAATATTAAAGAACTTAACATTGTTTATATATTGTTTTCTGTTTCAACCACTTCTTAGCTTGTGTTGAAACGCTCTAGACAGTTTATAAACACAAAAGAGGATAGGGGTTCTTGTGTGTGAGAAGAGAATCCAGATGGATTCTCTAATACACACCTCAGTTACAGTAGATCTTCTTTCAACAATACAAATCATAAATGAATAGTCAAACTGAATGCCATATAGTTTTATTTTAATGATGATTAAGTGACAAACACATTATTCATATAAAGATGATAAAAAATACTTCTAGAACATTTCGTTATGAGATAAAACATAGTATAAGACATATGAGCACAAATCTAACATGAATGTAGCCTACACATTCTTACAATAAAATAAAGAAATGTAAACATTGTTTATTTAACTGTGAAACAAGATGATTGTCCATGTAGAAAACCTTTTATGGGACTCCACTTTTCCATCCATACTGGGACTGTGATGTGTGACCTCTCCGGGAACCATCACCTTATCGTGGTGGAGAGGTTTGTGTGTCCCTATGATCCTGAGAGCTGTGTTGTCTG
>JAODUK010000091.1:0-14084 GCA_027564635.1 Typhlichthys eigenmanni | reverse complement strand
TCTCTGGTCCTTCTCCCATAGAGTTCTATTGAGGACTCTCTAAGTGGTCTGTCTCCTCTATATAATGTCTCTGGTACGTCTCCATAGTGTTCTATTCACAATGTCCCTGCCGATGCTCAACGGAGAGTGTTTTCAATCTAGAAAGTTCCACTTTCAGACAGAGGAGAGACATACAGGAGACACACACACAAAGGAAATAAATTCTCGTCCACGTGGCAACAGACGCTTTTGATAAAGTGTTTTTCAATAAAGGCCGACTATGGGTATACACTCACAAGAACAATATTTATCCTCATTAGTGTGAAACTAAAAAGAAATATGGTTAGATTTAAAACGCTCAGAATTGCAGTTGCTGCTTTGAGATGGATTAGTACCAACTGCTGGTTTACGAGGGGTCAACTGCTGCTGATGTCATCAATGACATGCAAGCAGGCTGCGCGCCAAGCGCTGATGAGGAGGTGGAATAAAACCCAACCCAGCCCGTTCTTAGCCCCACGTAACGTATAGCTCAGGTCATTTGGAAGCGGCTGACGCCAAGAACTTCGTTTATTTAACCGGGGTAAGAGGTACAAAGTGGAATTAGTGTCTACTGAACAGACATGTTTTGGTTTCACGTCGACATCGGCTTTGTAATTTAAACGCTTAAAACGGAGTCTATTAATGAGCCGGGGTTGAAACTAGTAACGCTGATTTGCCCCCTGAGATATTCTCCTCAAAGGCAGGGAGGTCAGAGGGCATTGCAAGCAGCTCAAGGGGATTTGAGGACCTGTTTGTGGACCCTTCATCAGAGAAGGCTCTTGTTGTCGGAGATTAACTATGAGCCCTCTGCTCCTAGACTGCCACCATTTGTTTGGTTATATTCCTCTCTTGTGATACTGTGCGTTATCCTACTTGTTGTCTGCAGCCGTGGAAAGGCTTTAATGCAGACCCCAAAAACCTAGTTTGGCACCCAGGAGGACCAGTATACACGATATTTGTTAGCTTCAGTGGGAGGGGTAGTTCCAAACAGCTTTGTTTTGGTAATACCTGTTTCAGCCACCAGGGCGCGGTAGTGGTAGTACACTGTGCAACTACATGTTAAATATTTTTGTGATGGTCAAAATACGAGTTTCTCTCATTTGTATGTGATGTTCAACCCTCGTCACTTACTTATGATGTCATCAACCAGTGCCAACAATACAGAATTTCAGCGGAGGTGATCTATCGCAAATACAATTTCCAGTAAAAACCAAAACGCGTGTCATTTACAGTTTTAATGTTCTTGCCTTGAAAGAGGCTGTATCTCCGACATCTACTGTAACATGTTATAAAGCAAACAAGACCTCTTCACAACACAAAGATCACACAGTGAACTCACTGACATGCACTAAATGTTATAAAGGCCATTTAAAATGGCGCACTTATATGTTACATCAATAAAGTCAAGATTGTACCAATTATGACAATGCAGTTTTGGTCTGCAACAACAAGTGCGTTGTGGCCTTTATATAGTTCTCGCTTTCTAGTGTTGTATAGTTTAGAACTGGATCCACAGGAGGAGCAAGGTTTCGTGATGTCTAAAAAGTATTTAAGAAATGCAGAAAATGTGAGCAGACTGGTCTTTTGTTCCAAAACATGGTGCCCTGTAAGATGGCTACCGGGGATAATACCAACTTTTTGCCCCACAGTTGTGCGTCTGTGAGGTTGCGCACCTGGGTGTAGTTACGCCAGAGGTCGAGGCAATTTCTCTCGCGCATCACAGAAATAGCTCCCTGCAGACACACTGGTACTAACATAATTAGTTTTGTCTTATTTTATTGTCTGACCTACATCCTATCTTTCTTTCTCTTGTTTCTATTGTTTTAAAAAATACAGAAAAAAGTACAGAGATGCCACCATGGCACCACACATGCGGTTGTGGTTTCTGTTACAGAGAAGTGCATCATGTTGACTGCGTTGTGTCAGCGAGGTGACAGCTGGAGATAACGGCACATAAATGGGCAGCACCTGGTTCTGCATAGTCAGCGATTCTGACAGACACAATGAGCTCTGCTCAAGTCGTTTGAAAGCGTTGCATCACACCTGCACAGGGGATGGTTTCTGTAAACTTCTGTGAACATTTGGTATTTAAACATGAACTCATATTACTCTTTCACTGCAACCTGCTAAAGCCTGGCTTGCTATAGAAGACATCTAGTGTGTTTATGTAGTCTGAAGCGCTTTACGCTTCCTAAATGCTCTGTGTTCGTGTCTGGTAAACGTCTACACGCTCTCTGCTGATTGACGACTACATGCATCACCAGGAAAGTCCCGTTTGGCCTGTGGTGTCACAAACTAGTCAGCTCCACAGTAGTTTGTGGCCATAGTTGTGCATGTACGTGTGCGTTGGTGTGTGTGTGTGTGTGTGTGTGAAGGCTTTTGGGCAGGGTTTCAACTTTCAGTGCTGCTTCCAGTGTTTGTTTGGGATTTTTGTGTTTGTTGCGCTGACATTAAACTCTTGCACAGTGTAGCCTGTGTGTGTGTATGTGCACATGCTCTGAGGCACACAGTGACACACACACTAAAGCACTAAAACCTTTTCCAGCTGCAACAACAGCAGATATAACCTCAGAGCGAGAGAGAGAGCGAGAGAGAGTGAGAGAGAGAGAGAGAGAGAGAGAAACAGAGAGAGAGAGAGAGAGAGAGAGAGAGAGAGAGAGAGAGAGAGACATGTACTGTACGTAACAGTGAAGGTCTACAGTATACTTGTGCGTAAACGTCAGGAGGTCTTCATATCAAGGTTATGTGACCTATACATGGAATATGCTTTTAACCCTTTATAGGGCACTCATTTAAATACTTCAAAATACTACTATACTTCAAAATTCAAATGTCAACCCTAGAGTGTTATTGGAGGATATTACAATACATCATTACTGTGGTCACATGAAACATGTTATGCTGCAAATCAAGCAGCAGGTCAACGTAGTGACCTGCTGTATGTTTCTTTCCCAAAAAGTGTATACGTACAGAGTATATAATATTAGAAAAACACATAAACTTAAAATTAAAACTGTTAAAATAAAAAAAACTAAGAATATTTATTAATAATATATTTGTACTTATTTATAAGAACCTTTTAAACGTTTGTCCACCTAAACTAGTATGTTTATTTTTTTAATTAATTTAATGTTTTATAACTTTCACGTATCAAAGACTGCTTCATTGTACTTAATGAAGCAACTGCACTATTCAATAATTGTCCTAAGTTTTAATGCATTATTTGTAAAAAATATTAAAATAAAATGCACCCCTTTTATTTGGGCGTGTGATCAAATATGATGCCTTAATTTTTCATGAACAGATATAATTAACTTATTAAAATCCTATTCAAACAACGGCTATCTCAGCATGCAGCAGAACTATTCAACTGTATAATGTGTGAGTTTCATCGACTTTCCATTATTAATTTCGATGTTATCATCGTAGATGTCGGAGTAGATAGGAGCGCAGAAGCCTATTTTCTGAATTCAAGTACACTGAATTGGAAATGCTCCGGGCAACTCCTGATTGGTCAGATGCCCTGGTGTAACTAACTGTGATACATCCATGTGTTTAATGTATACTACCTGTGACGGCCCTGCCTTGTTTCAGCAGGCCTCTGGTCCTTATTGGTTGGGTATTTATTGCACACAATGGAGCACACCTTCCACGACCATGTGGCTGTAAACAACGGTAATAATCGTGCTGCAGGAGAATCACCCACGATGAGGTGACTTGTAGAGGAAACGGGAAAAGGAATCATGAAAGAGATTGTTACTGACAAAGGTAGGGATTTAGGGTAGAGAGAGAGAGAGAGAGAGAGAGAGAGAGAGAAATGGGGGGGGCAAGAATGCACACGAATGAGTATTTCTACTGTGGATTAGTGGCAGCTGAAACCCAATACTTTAATACATCACCATGTTCCAACAGGCCCAGGTTGCTTGTGTGTGAGTGTGCGTGTGTGTGTCCGTGCACGTGTGCGTGTTGTTTGGAAAGCATTCCTTGAAACATTTATCAGTTCTTATCTGTTAAGGAGCTCAGTGATGAGAGAGAGAGAGAGAGAGAGAGAGACCAGTCATAGAATATATGCGGGTGTGTGATAGTGTGTTTGTTACTCGGGTTGAATGTAGAATTAGCACAGAATAGAATGAAACTGTTGGTTTCGGTACAGAAAAACAGGAGGAAATGCAAGCAATTGTATTTTATGACATTGTTGTATACATTTCTCACACACACACGCACACGCACACACGCACACACACACACACACACACACACACACAAACAAACTCTCTCATACCAATCACCGAAACATCTTTTAACAATTATAGAAAAAGTAGAAGTCTGTTATAGTTTAGTTTAAGAACAGTTTTATTTGCTCTAATGTTTTACCAAACGATTTATATCATCAATATGTGCTATTGATACCAACATGTACTCGCTTTGTGCTTTTGACATCTCCCCTCATAGTAAGACAGTATTTTGGAAATGTTATTTAGTCCTAACTGCTGTATTGTTTCAGTTGACCTCACTTTGATCCAAACTTCATAGCTTTATTTACAACGGGTGTATTTTTACTGTCCTTTTTAGATACTAGAGTATACAGTACACTGTATAGTATAGACACTGTGAAAAGCCTGACTGCATATTATGCCTTGACGGTTTTTCTATAAGCATGAAATGGGAGAACAGCCTAAAACAACACCGTGTGGTCCAGTCTGCCTTTCATCCTACACTTACTGTGTGTGTAGGACTCCCTCGAGACCTAGACCAATAGGACACCAAGGCATGCTCAAACCAAACAAACAAATCAATAAATAATGAAACACAGTCAAACGTCTTCATATGATCTGTGATGTCAGTTGGTCGGGGGGAGGAAAAGCTGTTGAGGGCCACACAGAGACAAGATCTCTGTGATGTCTCTCTCCACAGGCAGTGGGTTCAAAGTCAGAATAGCAGGTGTGCGCTCTGAAGGATGGCACTTTAAATAGCCCTAGGAACTCGGGGTTTGGACAAGCCCGGCCAAGGCAGCAAAATGCAGTGCCTTATCGCTGTTGTTGATCGTGCATTGAAAAGTTGACTTGCCCAACCAGGGGCTTCACATTTTCAAAGCAGGCCTGAAGGTGCCATGTACTTCTTCAAATGAAACGGAGCTAAACGACATTTACTGGATTATCCAGAGGAAAGGCCTTGTAAAATACTCAGTCAGCCCAAACATACCTCTTGTCAATCATCTATGGCTGCTGATATTGATGTTGTCACTGTCATCACCTCAGAACACCAAATGTCAACAAGGTTCATGAAATAAGCTTAGGAACATTCATTAGATACTATTTCTCCTCATGTGACTCTTCTAGAAGCTTCTGTACAATAGGCAAATGTGTTGTAAGTGCTGTGTGGTTAACGCGCTGCGTATGCCAGCGATGTAATTGCTTTAAGCCAGTTGAACTCACTCTATATTCCTTCTGGATAACATGCCAAATATGTTCGACATAAACATAAAGCTTCCATTACTCTGGGACTTGTCTGAGACAGATCTTATTCCCCTGGCTTATGTTCAATTTCTATGCAGTATGCACACAGAATGCAGACCTTTGGGCATTCACTAAGTAGATGTTTGGAAGCCGGTTAATGCTATTCAGTAACCCGACTGTGGTTGATTAGTTGTATGTTAACAATTGCTCCTGCCAGCAGCTTTGATGCATGTCCAGTGTTTTTATGGCTCGCCTTAAAGAACTGCAGGCACGGCAAGACACTTAATATAGACCAATCTATTGTGCGTGTGTAATACTGACGTCATTGCGCTGGATTGCAGTTCAACAACGACCTTTACAGTGTCTGCTTCCTGGTTTTGATGGAGCCACCTTCTTTATTCATTGTCATTTTGAGTTTGGAGATTTTCTTTTCGGGAGGGAGGAGGTGATGGGGTGGGGGGGAATTCCCTTGGACTGACAGAGTTGTATTGGCACAAGATGGGTGAGCATTTCACAGCAGTGTTGGGAAGAAAGCTCATGTGTTAGGACTTGACGAGTAAACAACAAGTAAAAGTTTCACTGCAGGTAAAGGGCTGCTCGCCAAGGCGATGCCAGTCTCTGATAGCAAGCCAGACTGGCATCAGGACTTCCTGAGTTCACTTGAGGAAACAGTTACAAGGCACACACAGGAGATTAATAGATTGGTACCTTTTTTTTTTTAAAAGCAGTTCCACTAATGACAATAACCGCAAATCTCTCTCACACATACACACACGCACGCACACACACACACACACACATACATATCACCTTCACAGGTAAGCTGTACCTTTTGTGTATGAACTGTACATGCAAAGGTACACTAACCATAAAGCCTGGAGCAGCAAAACAACAAGTTCTTGAATCGGTTCTGCTCGCTTCTGTCCCTCATGACCCTCAAGCTCTGTGAAAGTCTTAAGCGCTGATGTAACTCATGTAGAATTAGGCCACGGGTGGGGCCATTGTACAGACATTTATAGCCTACATGTTTAAGTTTCATTTCACAGGTGTCCGTTTTGCTGACGTGCCTTTTCTAGGAATACGGCATAATATTATTTTCGATTAACAGTGCCAATAAGACCAGTGTAATCAAGGTTAATAATCAAACACATTATCGTTACGTTATTTTGAAACTTGTCTTTTTCATTCAGAGTGGAAAGGTGAGGCTAGGCTAACATAAAATAGCATAACATTGCTATCTGTACCTAACTGGTAATATTGGTGATATTAAGATGATTGAATGCCAGCAAGCATTGTCACAAGTTCCTAACTTAAAAGGTTGAATTGCCTGCATGTTTCATATACTGTATGTAGGAGAATGTCACAGGTTCCTAACTTAAAATATTTAATTGCCTGCGTGTTTAATATACTGTATGTGTACAATGTGTTTTTCACAACACCTGTTGCTTCACGCTGGAGGTATCCTCAGTATCATGTACAAATAGAATAACTGGGAATTACATAACTGATATTTATTAGGCCTGGAACCTGTCACTGGAGCACAGATGAAATAATTTTATCACTGTTAACATGTCACCCTGATTTGTATGTGAAAAGGTTTGAGCAGATACAGACGTCAATATGCATGTACTTTACATATAACGTTCATAAAGTTGCACAATGTAAACATAACACAAAAAGTAAGGAAATATGTGTTTGGTAGATTATTTCTTCATTGTAACAATGCTTCTTTGCAATAAATATAAATAATATTTACTGTATATACTTCTAAATAATTATAATATTTATATTTATTTATTTATCTATTTATATTTATTTCCCTTTTAAATGGTGCCCCATCTGTAAAGAACATGCTTTTGTGGGATGAGCAGCAGAGCTGAGTTTGTGGGCTGCGCCCATGAAAGAGAAGAACGCAAGCCAACCCTATCACTCAGGCGGTGCAACTAAGCGCTCATGGAACAACAACCTTTGTCTGCGTTCAGCCACAAAGGCTATACTTGACTTCTATTTAGTCAGCACTGTTTAAAGGCGTAGTCTGCTATTGCAAGCTAATTGTAAACTAAGCTTTGTCAAATTCACCAAATATCTCCCAGCATTCTGATAGCTTACTGTTCTCTGTGTGTGCTGAGGCCTGGCTCTGAAAATAAACATAAACAAAGTGGCGAACACCGTTGGCTTCACAATGCATTTCAATGTGGGAGTCGGAGCTTCTGAGAGAGTTTTGTTTTGATTTGAGCTTGAACTTAGCAAGCGTATTCGAAGATGACTAACCGTGCTTTAAACTCTGATAGTTCTATTTTGTTTACATAATACAGGAGTGGGGAGTCGGGTGTCGCTGCTTGGGGAAATTACACATATTTGAACGTGGCCTGTTATTTGTTTTTGGTCAGCTTTTGGTTTGAGCAGGGAAATGTTTCTGTTAGCAACTGCTGACTGAACTGACCTTGGCCTCAAGAAGGAGATAAATATTTGGTAGTAGGGTGGCATTAAGCAGGTGTAATGCTGAATACATTCGTTGTGGGAGTCAAAAACACTTAATTCATGTCTGATAAACACGCACAAGCGATATGATTCTGCCACAGTCAGAGATATGGGATTGTTATGGCTGGAGCAATGGGCTTGGTTAGGAAAAACAGCGTAGGAGAATTGTTTCATATCTATTTTTATATACTGAGCATACAGTATACCACAATCACTGTCTAAAAAATGCAGCTTTTTGTGTTTAGCACATATTCCCAGGGTAAGAGAAACACCACACATCAATATTTGTATTGGTTTCTGCTGACAGCATAAATGAAGGAGGGGGAAAGAAACAGCATTCTATAAACATGCCTGCTAGGTAAACACACTGCTCTTATGAAGTCATTGCAGTGTAAGCAAAAACATAAAAAAAACATAAAACACTCTGGCTCTGAAACCTCACTGTATCTTTTGATGAACGAGCCCTCTTTCTACAACATGCATGATTAGACTGTCTGATCCATAACACCTTTCAAACTACAGCCAGTGTAGTCTTGCTGAGCCAGCCTTTACATGCGTAAAGTCTGGGACACAGCGCTGACCAACCGCATCAAGACCCGCCTACTTTACTAGAGAGGTATTTTGATTGACAACCATCTACTAACTTATGCACTAAAGTGAACTTTACGTTGGGAAACTAAGCATAACAAGTCTGGGTTTGCCTGTCTTGCAAATCCGTTAAGCGGGCTGTGGTTACTACTTAAAATTAAATGAGACTGAACTATATACAGTGTGTGTATATATATATAATGTTTATATGTCGTTGTCATTGTTCTGGGAGCCTTATTTAATACCATAGGCTCTCCGTTCTCACTGTAAGCACTTTGCAAGCCACCACCACCCCTGCAACAAACTCCTAATTCCGTGCCGTGTCTGTCCTAATCAGTTCCATGTTTGTTGTCAGCGATGCCTGCTCTGTTCTGTATGGGGAGTCTTGTGCTCCTCTCCCTGCCTTGGGCTTTCCATGTACTCACAAGGACGACCAGGGAGGTCAGACAACAGAGCCATAATGCTTCAACTAACTGGGAATGTATCTTCTCTTTGACTACGGCGATCCTGACTGAAGTCACTGTGTGTGTTCATGTCACACACCTGCTGTGACTCATCACAGCAGCCAATTGTGACCTTAGAATGGAAAGAAAGGTGCTGCGGCAAGACATTCAACAACTGTTTAAAGAACAAGAGAGCTGTATCTGCTACTGCACAGTACACATGGACGAATGCAAGCCTGTTATGGGTGCATAACGATGAGCTTAAACTCAATTCCAGTGGGTTTAGTGGGAGACTTTCATTTTGTTACATCGCACGTTTTCACATTAGACTCCAAACTGGCAATTTGTATTCACGTTCACTCTCAAATGGTCACATCAACCTAACAAGCTGTGAATGACGTGAGCTCCTGAGTCTCGTCACAGGGCTATCATATTAAAAGAGGTCCTTTGACGCCCTTTGAGACTAGAATTGAGATAGCTGCAGATGAACTGGACCGAACCGGCAGAGAGGGAGCGAGAACAACACTGATGAACTTGAACGAAACCCGTCTCTCTCTAACACAAGTGAAGCCGTTCCAGTTTGGATTATCTGGTTTCCGGTCTTTTTTTTTTATTCTTTCCTGCCTTCCTTCACTCGCAGTCAAACAAAGGCTCTGCAGACTGTAAGGAACCTGTCCTTCGGCCCACCCACACCTTGGCCCTGACCCAGCAGGGAGGGGGGAAGGAGCTCAGGAGGACCACCTGATGAGAGGACCGGACTATGGAGGTGGAGGAGCGATGGATAGACTGGCACATGGGGAGGGGGGGCGGGTCACTAACAACACTAGAGAGCGTCTGTTGCCCCTGTGTGTGTGTGTGCGTTTTTCATGCACGTGTGTGTGTGGGAGTGCGTTCGTTAGGCTGCTCCCTCAGAAGCCCCGTCAAACTGAGACTTTCTTAACTAGAAGAATTTTCTTTTAAATAGTCAAACATCACATGTGTACTTTGTGTCACAAAGCAAACGGGATCTAAAAAAAAGTTATTCTCACCGTTGACTACCAGACATCTTTTTTTTTTACTTTGAACTGACTTTTAGAACTGACTTTGGCTCTCTATTGCTAGAATGCATGTTGTAATGCGTTTATATTGTCCCACGTTTTACTGTGTTCTATTTTATTGTACTTATTTCTCTTGTGTGTCCCCCCAATGTTTTAACTTTGTAGCCATGTCCCATCTTGGCTAGGTTTCCCTTGGAAAAGAGATTTATAATCTCAAGGGACCCCCTGGTTAAATAAAGGTAAAAAATTATATAATTATAGTGTAGTCACTATATTTTCCAACGGTGCATGTGTGTTTGTGTGGGTGTGTGTGTGTGTGCGTTTGTGCGTGTGTGGTGACTCTATTCATGGACTATAGCACAGAATGAGGTAGAGGATGGAGTAAAAGACATTTCAGAGTTTAGTCGACCGGGGCATTTTGCAAGAAGAGATGGCATCCCATAAGCGGGTTCCCATGGCGATGATGTATTCGGCTCCCGATGCGCTCAAGGTTCGGAGCTGCCGGGGGATGACGATTTATGTGTCTCGGAGAGGAAGGGGTTGCTTATAGGCCATTACAAAGCACTAGGGAATGTCTGTGCCTGAACGCTTCAAGGTTACGGAACAGGAAACAGTATCTGTGTCATTATTTGTTAATAGGCACCTTTACACATTCGGCAGTCCAATAACCAACAACAAGTCCAATAATAATATGTTTTAAGTCTATATTTGGATTGTGCTTTCTATCTGTCGACTAATACATATGCAATAGCCAAGGTGCAACATTATGTAATATAATATATACATGTATATGTATACATAGCTATTGAATGCCCCTCTGGTATTGCCCTGACTACTAAGTGGGCACGAGCCTGTTATGGTTGAGGTGTATCGTATATGCTCTGTATCATTGTGGAATGTGCTTAGTTTTGGCTAGCTCCTGGAGGAACGAAACCTTTGACCTTCTCTGGTCTCAGCAGGGGCTGCTGGGGTTACCTCTGGAATACCAGGGCGTCCCATGTCAGCCTAATCCCACCCCACCCCACCCCCATCCTTCCAAACTACCTGTCTAACTATTATACTGCCTAACTATTATACTGCCTAACTATTATCCTGTCTAACTATTATCCTGCCTAACTATTATCCTGTCTAACTATTCTACTGTCTAACTATTATCCTGCCTAACTATTCTACTGTCTAACTATTCTACTGTCTAACTATTATCCTGTCTAACTATTATACTGTCTAACTATTATCCTGCCTAACTATTATCCTGCCTAACTATTCTACTGTATAACTATTATCCTGTCTAACTATTATACTGTCTAACTATTATCCTGCCTAACTATTATCCTGCCTAACTATTCTACTGTCTAACTATTCTACTGTATAACTATTATCCTGTATAACTATTATCCTGCCTAACTATTCTACTGTCTAACTATTATCCTGTCTAACTATTCTACTGTATAACTATTATACTGCCTGTCTGTTCTACAGCAGAACCTCCGCCTCAAACTTGACATTCCTTTCACCCTCCAGTGCTGTCACCAGATGCTAGGAGACTGCCTCACTGCTTCTATCACACAAGCAGAGCAGAAGAGTGGTGGGGGGGTGAAAAACTATCTCCTGTTGGCCGCCAGACATTCACACGGACGAGGTTTTAAAAAGCGCTGCTAGCTACGTCTGATGGGTGATGACTAAATACCAATGCAGCGTTGTGAGTGGGCGACTGGGAGCATGTTATTGAGGATTATGTCCCCCTATACACACACACACCGAGACGTTATATAAAAGAGACAGACACGCTTTAGTATTCACAGATTTATGAATGGAAATCTATGGGAGAAATACGTGACGGCAAATATGGAGGGTGTAGGAAAAGAGCCAGTCGACTGCTTTATTAGAACGTCTGAACCGTGACCTACTTAGCCAATCGTGCCAACAAGTCTATAACCTGTGGTGAAAAACCTTATTATGGGGGTAAAGTCACCAACCCCTTTAAGCGTTTTTAATCAGATTTGACACGTTACACATACATGTAGTTTTTACGTCCGGTTGTTCACTGGAAGTGCAGTTATGGCTTTCTCCCCATTCATTTATACTGGGTCTTCCTAATAACTGCAGGAGGCGTTACCAAGATGGCTGCCTGAGCAGCCATCTTGGCCCACAGCTGCGGCAATCATGGAGCGCCCGCGTTTAGCTAGCTTTAGTGACCAAGAGACTCCAGACGTGGCCAGCCATGATTGTATACGTGATGCATTGGCGTGTGTGTGTTTGTCTTGTGTGTGTGTGTGTGTGTGTGTGTGCGTGCGTGTGTGTGTGTGTGTTTGCGTGTGCGTGTGTGTGTGTGTTTGTGTGTGCGTGCCCATGTATGGTGAAAAGACGGCCTGATGAAATGCTTTGCTGTGTGAGGTCATTGTTAGCGCACCTCCTCTTCCATTCTGCCTCCGCTGTTGTCCTGACGGTTGCTGTTAGTAAAAGCTCAGCTCAGGCCGGGCAGAGGAACAGACAAGTCTGTTTACACTTGGATCAGTGACAGCGATTCACTTTCCTCATGTGGGAACATGCAGCGTTTTCATGTGAAAGACGTTAGCCTCGTTTAAGTTCGCACAAACGCACGATTAGGAAAGTCAGTAGGTGTGTGTGTGTGACTACAGTTTCTCTTAGTAAATCATATTCAAACTATTCTGTGGAATACTGCTGGTATATGAACCATATCCTCTATACACGTTGTCAGATGTGCTGGTCGTCATTTTCTGAGCCGTCATTCAAGCTCTGCTAGAAGGCAGTAGTTCAACTGGACACTTCGAACCTGATGCAAATGGACACGCTTCTCCTTCCGTAGTGACGCTTTTGATCCAGAAGTTCCTCCCTAATGTTAACACACGCTCCTTTTGATCCAGGCTTCTAGGTGTGCAATCCCTGTGTGCAGCGTTTTTGTCTGAACAAACAATTCTGCTTCCAGAACCTCCGTCAGTTGTGGAATCTTGGAATAATAACCAAGCCAGAACTAAAGCCATTTAAACGCCCTAAATCATGATTTATAAACTGTGTGCAACAGCGTGGCTCATAATAACGTTCTACTACAGAGTGAGTTAGTGAGTGCTAGTAATCAATCTGGGGACAAAGCAAGCAATCCAGCCAAAAGCTCAGCTTCCCAGCATGCTTTGTGTTAAACATGACAAACGTTTGCGTCAACGCTCTGTGTGGCTTTACACACCTGCTCACAGATACAATCTGGCTATCAAGATGACCAGATTTCAACTAAGTTGCGCTTAGTGTTAGTTGTATGGCTGGTCCGGCGACTTATATTCTGAAGTGACATACACATATGGCCAGGAGATGGCACTGTAAAAATACTTTAATGAAAAACTAATTAATTAAGTTAAAAACTGGCTACTGTACCACCGAAAACGGTGACGGTTACCTTGGAGATGTAGGCTTTGATGCCCTCGGCTAGCTTGATGCAGGGCTCTCCAAAGAGCTGGGCCAGCTGCTCGGGGATGTCCTGGTCCTTGTCCAGGGCGTTCAGCAGGCTCAGGCACTTCAGCTCCTCTGTGACGCCCTGACTACGCACCTGCAAATCACAGCACATCGTCACAACCAATGAGAGGAGAGAGATGCCTGGGACAGCCAACCACAGCCAATCACATCATATCATATCACATCACATCACATCACATCACCACAACCAATGAGAGGAGAGAGATGCCTGGGACAGCCAATCACATCACATCACATCACACCATCACAACCAATAAGAAGAGAGAGCTGACTGGGATAGCCAAGCTCATCCAACATCTTGCTCAAGGATGCTTACAGGTCGACGTACAGGTCGACTTCAGGGCTCGAACCCTGGACCTTCAGGCCGGGAGTCAAACAGCACCACAATATCCGCTCTCTCAGAAGGTTAATATACAGTAATAGTAGTGGTGGAGATGTCTAATAGTGTCCCTAGTCTGAAACTCAATGGAGGGGGAGAGGGAGAGGGAGAGGGAGAGAGAGAGAGGGAGAGGGAGAGAGAGAGAGAGAGAGAGGGAGAGAGAGAGAGAGAGAGACGCCAGTGTTCCAATATTCTC
>JAODUK010000090.1:16695-37733 GCA_027564635.1 Typhlichthys eigenmanni | reverse complement strand
CGCCCCCCCCCCCCCCCCCCCCCCTGTTTAGATTTGAAGTCAAGTTGCTGTAGAAACAAAGCCAAACGTGGATAGGCAATGGCCAATAGCATGGGGTGGGATTGTTTTTTTAAAAACAGGTGAAAAAAGAGGAAGAAAACAAACAAAATAAACATTTAGAATGATTTAAATAATGTCTTTGGGTGCATCCAGCTCCGGCGTCATTATAAGCAGAAGGCAAGATTAATAAATGACAGGGAAGACTTTGTTCTTTGAATGTGTGGTCAGATAAAGATCTCTGATGTTTGGTGACAAATGGTGTTGAATTAACATTAAAATGTCATATCTGTGTATGTGGGCTGCTGAACCCTTTAAAAGGTACTCTGACAGGTGCACAGATGAAAGATGGAGCACAGGATGAAAAGCAACATATTCAGATGGACTGATTACACCTGATACACAGTATAGAGTTCAATGTATAGTTCATCAATGCACTTCCTACAGTAATAGATTCCTACAGTAATCACTCATGTTTGAACTTGCAGCAGAAATGTACCTTATTGTTTAACTGTTTTGGGTCTTTTGTTAAGCACAATTTACTATATGTAACCTTATAAGTCACTATGAAGTGCTGCATATCATTTCTATCAGAACAAACTGATCTGGTGTGTTTTCATCATAGAAATAGATTTGGGAACTATATAAATGCAGGATCACCAGAAATGCAAGAAAACCTAAGTGAGTCACTCAGTAAAACTAAAAGTGGTATCATTCCATAAGGGATTCCATGAGAGGTTAAAGAAAGGTTACCCCCTGAGTGTTTGAATCAATAACCCAACGGCCATGGCCAATGAGACGGTGACCCATCTGACCTTAGAGAGCCGTAACCCTCAAGCAGACACATTCATCACTAGCATTCGGTCTGCGTTAGCACAATGTTGACGAGTGCTTTGAGAGAGCCCCTCGCCATTAGACGCTACGGTAGACCGCAGAGGTTGAAACAATAGCTGCTGCTCCTTTCGTGTGTCTCCTCACCTCCCTGTTCTCCTCCAGCAGCTATCAAATGACAGCTCCAAGCTAGCCTTATTAAACAAGCCCTTTCCTGCCACATAAGTGCAACCAAGGGTGGAACATTGGTGCTGTGTGCCCCATCAAACAAACACACACCCTCTCCATAGTAGGGGCTTTTCTCCATGGGTGGCATACTAGACAGCTTAGCTAACAGAGCAGGAGAGCCTGACCACAATGCTAGTCTTGTGGTTTCTCCAACAGGTTGTTTTAACATGTAGACGATGGATCATGGAACATCACTGAATCTCCTTCACTTCAATCACTTCCGCTGCATGCAGCGATAAGGCACTGTCGTGGAGCATTTTGTGTTTTCGTTTCAGCTCCATGAAGTCCACTCTTGTGTCTACAGCTCCTCACAGAAATAGCAGTGTGAAATGCATCTATTGTTCAAAGGAAATAAGGACGGACATGGTTTTTATGCGGCCGTGGTTCCCAGTGGAACAGTGATGCTGACTTTTTATGTTACAATAACTATGGAGGAACACAGACTGTGTTTGGAGAGGCATCAGCCCTGTTGTTCTTTGTACATCCTTATGTGCACAAGAGAAGCGGGCAGAGGTGCATTGTGGGATGTGTTTTGATTTGAATACAATCAAGTCTGGGGCCAACCCCCCGCTCCTGACAGCCCACCCCATCCTCGCCCCAAAATTTCTCTCTTCAATCCCCCCCGTCTTCCTAATCAGTTTAACCCTCTTATGAATAGCTCTTTGTCGCGCGACAGATTAGTTAGCTCTGTCCCTCTCACTGTGTCCGGCTATATGTTAACCCCTACACTAGCAAGCGCAAGCAGCTTGCTGGACAAAAATAACTGGTACATGTTACACCGTTGCACTAACAGAGAGCTTCATGGTCCATCCATGCATTTTTACTGTGATCCTTGACTTCATCTGGGATCAATACTGGCTTGTTGCTAAAATATCTCAAGTGTCAGGTTGGGTTCCGAGTGACAGAACATGGTGACTCACTGGATCCATTTTCTACACAGGGGAAGCAGGTGCATAATTGGCACCTGACATTTGATTGCGTTATTCAGAATATAAAGTATTACAGCCATGTCTGCAATCACCAATGTTGATCCCATTCCAAAAAGATCAACTGGAACTGTTATCGCCCTTTAGTCTCTTCCTTTAGTCAAAAAAATATTTCTTTCATAATGACCAGTCGCTCTGGGCAGGAGAACATGAGCCATTCATTCTTCTAATTGTGTCACTCTTTGCCAAATTTCTAGCTGGCCGAGTTGCAGAAAAACAGGTTGGAGGTAAAACGATGAATGGGATCAGTTTCAGGTGCCATCTTTTGTATAGGTCTGTCTGTTTTCAGTGTTACCAAACAGACTGTTTGCATGGTTAGGGTTAGTTGTGTTACGCAATATTGTGTTCGCAGTATGTGTACTGCATGTGTGCGTGTGCATGTGTGGCACACCCAAGGTATGTGTGCGTGTTTGTGCATGTGTGTGTGCATGCAGCAAGCATAGGCTGTGACTCCTCCAGTGTTCAGAGTTTACATGGGTAGAGCGACAGAACCCACGGTGACAAGACTGGGGGTCCACACACACACACACACGCACACACACCCCACCCAGTCTAAATTGATTGACTTCAGCAAGAAGGGACATTTGATCTCCCTTTTTCCACAGTAAGCAGTCTCGACATCACGAGGCTTGAACACTTCTCGACCAATACAAAGAGACACGTCAGTCAGAGCATCTTTGGCTGATCTCTCTTTGTTGTAAGTTGACTGATGTGCAGCCCTGCAGGTCATGCTGGTTGTGAAACGGAGACAGCTGAAGATGGATGTGGCTTGGATTCTAAGCGTTGCAGCTACTGGGCAGGCTTAGACATGCCACTGTCTACTGGGGTCAACAGCAGGGTAGAGTTCTGCTGATCAGACCGAGCAAACACTCTTCACACACTGAGTGCAACCTCAAATACACCTGATATCGTATCAAAACATGGATGTTAAATGGAGCATGAATTCCTTCATGCAAGATAAGACCCACTCTGATTACTTCATGTGACTATGTGAGTCTAAAATGGGCCTGTGGAATCATGGGCCTAAACAAGTCTACACCAGCAGAGAAAAAGCAGCATTAATTGTTAAGGGTTATTTGGGTTTGTTTTTGACTACTAATGTATAGGACTTAGCGCAGGTGAGATGGGAAACGAGGATGTTTAAGCATTACCTATATGTGGTTTCCTTATTGTAGTAAATTCATCTTGAAATCAAAGCAAAAAGTATGAAGGTTAAACCATGTCATAAATATTTGCAAGCAGAATGACTATAACTACAAAGTTGTAAATGTAGTTGTATGCCAATTTGTAAAGTATAGTTTGCATGAAAAAAGTGTACAGATTGGCATACTGTATGTCTAAATAATTGTTGTTAGGTAACAGATAGAAGTGTCTATCAAACGTTCAAGGGAAAGCAAATATTCAAATATTAAGCCTATCCTGCACTCTGAAACCAATCAATGTATTATCTTTGAATCAATACTTTGAATCAGTACTGTAAGGTAAACTGATTGGCTAATGCTGCTAGCTAGCAGGTTTGCGTGATAAATATATTAATGAAATGTTTTACTTTGTTGTTGTTTTTTTAAAGTAATTTCACCATGGGTACAGTACAACCATCTAGACTAGAGGGCTCACGCTAAGCCTAACATTTGTGATCTGGAAAACAGCATTACTTCATCAATAAAAAACGGATGCTCTTTTGTCCCTGATCTCAGGCGAGCCAGGACAAAGATCAGGAAACGGTTGCCTACTGCAGCGTGTTGTGCTTCAATCCCCCAACATTTTAATTTGAGGGTGGAATACATTAGACTCAGTGTGGTAACACGCTTCACATGCTGCCATCTGCCTGCAGTCGGGGGAAATTGGGGGGGGGGGGGTTACGACGATTGTAGGCAGACAAGGGTAATGCCCACCCCAGACGAATACTGTATACTGTACAAGGGATGCATTTATGACTGTGGTAAAGCATCAAAACAGCTTGTATAAAACCTGCTATAAAATGTTGTTAGCCTTCATTGTGGCTGGCGGTGCATTAGATGGATGACATGGTAAATATTCTAGTAGCATGGTTTGGGCACCCATTAGTGGATTTACACCAGGTCCCCAAGGATGCAGTGTACTGAATGCTGAATCGGTCAATGCCTTTCTGTTCATTTTCTTAGCCCTGGTCTCCTGAGGATCTGGCTGCATTTACTCTCAATCTGAGATGAGGGTTTAAGGGCCAATGCATGTTTCAGTGACCCAGACGAGAGGGTATGGGATTTTGGATGTTCTCGTAGTCGTTTTTTGGCTTTGGCAAAGCAAGGGGTGGCTGTGATAGGCCTCTTTGTCTGTTGTCCCCTGGTAAACAATGACAGGATTATAGCGCTCTAGCAAGAAACCTCTATTATTCCATCCATCCATCATCCTTCCAGCAAAACAATCTCCCTTTTAGTGGGTCACTCCTCAGAATACCAATAAAAAACTGTCATCGCAGCACCAGCCCCCACCTCAGCCAAGCCTTAACCTCACTGTCTTTAACCCCCACCACACACACACACACAGAGCACCGGTAACCCCCTTGCTCTTCCCAAACCACCCCACCCCCTAAACTCCCGCCATTAAAATGCATCCTTTCTCGCCCCTCCCCTCTCCCCTGCATTACCGGTGCAGTGTGCATAGGCAGACACTAACAGGCACAATAATTACAGGGCTGGTAGTTTGGGTGGATTACCTATCTGGGGTATTGTTAAAACCAGACCCCCCAAGCCTTAATAAATACCAATGTAACCCCATTTGCCTAGTAGTATCCAAACAACACAGCTGTTAGCTTGGAGCTATGGACTTAAAAGGAGAATCCTGAGGGACAATTGTTTTAAGTTGACACGCACACGCCTCTCTCTGCTAGAAATCAATCAGGCCATAATCAATTTGATTGTCTTGTGCAATTTCATCTATGCATTCCTTTCAAAAACCAACAAACGCACATCGAGGTTAGCGCGACATACGCTTTGCAGAGCTACCTCCTGTGCATCAACTTTCTCATTTCTCAATTTCAACTTTATCATGCAAGTTGCTCTTGCAGTTTCCTCCATCAGATGGTTTCATAAGCCTTTCATTAGCACTTCTGGAAGAGCAGCATGTGAGCGCATGTAAGTGGGTCTTACCCTTGTAGTGTGGATGAACACGAGGAGCGTAAACTCCAAATTTGATGAGGATGGGAACATTGTAACCGAGGCGCACCCACTCCACCACATGTAGGGGGAAGAGGTTTGGGGTGATGCGTCCCGGAGCAGAAGGGCTTAGGCTGCAGCCGAGCTCTGCAGAGCTTCCCAGCCGACCACGGACCAGCGATGCCACGCTTTGCTTCACACCTGGAAAAAGAATACATGTCAAAATACTTTTAACCTGCTGTGCCCATTAAGGAGTGCAGAAAAGCAACTGTGAGCTAACCCCATAAATCATCTTCTCCACGAGTTCAAACAACCATAAATAGAGGATTTTATGGCCGCCAGAAAGCCCACATTAACCTTTGAGGAATGTCTTGGTTGCTCATACCATTGAAAATGGTCCTATTTACTAGGGTTGAAAGACTACTGCTTGAATATTTAGTGCAAGAGGGCAAGGAAGGGACAGACAACCTCAAATAAGTGAAACGAAGAGAACTTCATCAGCTGCAAATACCAATATGTTGGATTACCCCCCGATATATTTTCACTTAAAGCCGACACTCTAGGGGAATGTAACACATTGATGCTCCGTTTGGCAAAGCCTAAAGACACACTGAAATCCCATTAGTGACACCTGGGAAAGTATCTCTCTCTCTCTCTCTCTCTCTCTCTCTCTCTCTCTCATGTAGCACTGTGTGTGTGAGCATGCTTGTGTGTGCCCTACAATCCATCTAGCCTGGTGATCACACCGTAATCTTAGAGTGGGGAACACACTGGGCAGACTGCCGTGAGCCCCCTCTGTTCCTTCACCCACCCCACGGAGCTCACACCACCCCCTGGGATGCACACATGTTCTATACGGACCAGGCAGAAGCCCCCGCCACCCCCTCCCAGAAGCATGTCTGAGTTGGGGGCTGCGTTAATCCCAGATTGATCTAAATACACACCCAGTTATTATTCACGTAAGGACTCAAGCCCCGTTTCCTATCCCATAACCCCTTACTCCTCACTTTCCCTAGGAACAAATAAGATGGATTGGACAGATATGCAACTCTACCTAAAAGTATACCCATCCACTGATGCAGTGTCATTGCTAATTCCCTTTCTTGATTTTTAAACATGGTTTAGCCTCATCTTACAAGAAATATCCTAAGGCCTAATGTATTATTAATCCTACATCAAGTGAATACGATATTACACAGTTAAAATGACTTTACGACTTAGTAAAGCCCCTTGTTGAGTTAGAACCTCTCCTCATCAATGAAGCATTGCACTTGCACAGTGTCAGTTAGGAGCTGACACTTTATACATGTTAGATCCCTAAGGCCGTTTGATTGATCATATTGGTAGTGTCAGACAGAAATTCAAGAAGAATGCAATTAGCCTGAGGAAAACCATGGCCCTGAGTGTCAACTCAGCAGATTTTGTCCAACAAATGAAACAAGAGGAAATCTGCAGCTTACGTCTTTACAGGTTTTACACTGATATTGTGTACATACTTCATACGTCATATAAAGTATTTTGTTTGGTATTGTTTAAGCATCTGCTTTACAGGTGCAACATGTACACATAAGGGCGCTACATACTGTACAAGTCTGACTAATGAAGACAAGGTCGCCTCATAAGTCCTTTCATGCCATCATACAATATGTTCTGCCCTAAAGAAAGTGACAAAATAAGGTGACAGATGTTAGCATGATTAGCATGCAACCTGTAACATTTAAATGTCATTTTTCTTTCTTTAATTTAATTTGTTTACACAAGGTGGTTGTGGTATGCGAACACTAATTAGGCATGTCGACTGCATTAATTTACACACGACCCATTGTTTCGTTTGACTCGCTCTCGTAGAGGGCATCTACGAGCAAGGTAAGCTGCTGCCTCACAGACACCAGTGACAGTGGCTTATTAACACAGGGGTTAATGTACCCAGATATTCATTACAGTATACTCACCAAGAAGACACAGGGCCACAGCAGCAGTGACAGCCAGAAGCCACCGCCTCTCCAATCCCATGGCCGTGCCTCACACTGCGTCACACATCCCCCAACCTGAAACAGGGCATGGCACATTCTTGTTACTGTCACTGGAGCACCACGACAAAGAGCCCTCACATCCTCCTTCAGACGACCAGCAGTTAAACATCAACAATAATCCGACAACCAGACATTCCAGATGCAGGGTCTGATCGAAGGTTGGTTTAAGGCAATCCAACCAGTGCTCTGATAAGATTACTACATAGATAAGAGATTTATAGAATGTACAGATTACAGTGTGTGTGTGTGTGTTTACTGTGTTATACTGTATGTTGACTGCGTCTATGATGTGTACTTTGTCTCCATGTACATGCACTTGTGTTCAGACATATGAGACTAGACTTGTATGAGAGTGTATAGGACTGGTGCTTGTGATTGGACCAGCTCATTCCAGCTAAATGGGTCAACAGTAATTGCCCCATGTGACAACTGCGGTCAAACAACCGTCTCCTGGTCTCCAGGTGTTATATAACTAGTTCCTAAATAGATTACAGTGAAATCAAGAAGCAGCTATTGTACAACTGACTTTATGTCAATTATATTGAAAGGTGTTATAATTTAATTAGCCTAGATTATTTTACCATAACCAATAATAATACAATAATAATAATAATAATAATAATAATAATAATAATAATAATAATACAGCATGCAAATAACATTCAATGATTCAAGTGTGGTGGGTGCAAGCTGCAAAGTCGTGCTATTAAACCTGAAAGGTCCTCATACATTTGTAGCCCTTTAAACAAACAAGGTAGAATGGGCACTGCCTTCCCTTTAAGCTTTCATGATTTCACTTCATTCACAAGCACTGATGCCATTGTATTACTTTAGGTTTATTGAACAAATAGAATACTGAGGCTATTATGAGGCCTAGTTACAGGCTGACTAAACGTGATAGAATAGAACCCTACTGTAGATTCTTGAGAGTAATGGTTACACTTGATAAAATAAGCATCCCTGAATAGAACCGAGCAGAATGCACTTTATTGACAGAGACTGCTATTAGTGTTAGTTGTGATATGGACCAGATCACAGTGATTGGAGGTATTTCATTGTGCACTGACTGCAAATACTAATACTATTGCACACGTACACACAGATTTCACCTTACAATACACAAACCACTGTATCATCCAGGTTGCTCTCTACACTGTCATAAAACGACCTCAGACAGGTAGGGTAGGCAATTTGAACTGATAAGCTATCAGCACCAACAATTCAAACATATCAAGCTAATAAATATTTAGTGATATTTTACTGCTGACCTATTCACATAGGCATGCCTGAAGAAGCCATGGTGGGGTCTTTGTCTACAGATGTGGGGTGGAGGGGGAGGGGGTTGTTGAAGAAAACCTGGTTTTCCTTTTCCGGATTTTTCCCCCGGAAATAACCAGGTTGTGCAGCAGCAGGAGTGTACATGTAAACACAAGAATCCTCAAGAAAGAGCCTAGCTAATCCATGACCGGCATTACACAGTGGATGAAGAAAAGCAGTTTCCTAAAGCACCTGTGCGGTGGAGACCCACGGGCAAGGCAGTCAACAGAAGCATCACGTGACCACTTGCAGAATTCAATGGTTCTGTCGCAGTCCGATATCTTTAGATTAGAGTTTATTGTCATCAGTAAGTGCATGCACTATGAGCACTTGGGTGGTTTAACCTATACGTGGGTGACGGAAATGGGACACTACAAGTCATCTCCCAGTCGCACGATCCTTATCTCTATTTAACCCCTTGCCTACATGTGCTTTTTCTTCTGTTGGAGAGCGACAGGTCAAACAGCATTATGAATGTCTTGGACAGCATTTTGTGTGAATACATCTATGAAGAATAAAGTCTCAAGATCTTTCTAGGGGTCAAAAAAGGATGAGACCCCCTATATCAGCTGTAACACTTTTCACGGTGGCTTGTCACATCCCTAGGTAGATATCTCACTGACACAAATTGCTTTGGATAGAGGCATGACTTAGCCCTTTGGAGAGGACACTTGTAGCACCTAGTTTAATCCTGCCCTGCTGCCCTCAGTGTTCAGTCTAATAGAATTATAAATCAAAGCAACATGACAGATGCTGGTGTTCTATCGCCTGCCTCTGTTTATACTAAACAGGTGGCGTGAGGGGATAGCCTCTGTGGCCCTTGGCTCAAATACCGTCCTGAGAGCCAGACCATCCAGTCAACTAGTAAAGAACAGATCTCTTATTTCTACAGACTGCAGGACAGACTGAACATTAAAGTACAGTACAACATTCTACTAAGACGTTCGTACCACATCAGATTATTCTGTTTACTGGAAAGCTTAGTACAATAGGATATGTTGGTAGAATTAGGCGACATGGCTGGTGTATTGCCTGTAAGTTAGAGGTGATGTTGAGACCATGGTTTTGTGATAAATAGCCAAACTTAATTGGATACAATAAGTTACCATCTACCAATACACCTCTCAATGAATAACAAAGTGTACTGTTAACTCCTTAATATTGAGTCTCAAATAAAGCTAACCCCAAGGCTGCTGGAAGAAAAAAACTTTTAGATATAATAGTTAGCTAGGAACTGTGGTACAACACAATATTGAAATGCTATATTGCTATACTATTTTGAATCTAGATATTACGGAAGAGGATCACAACTATATCTGTTTTCAAATAATGTACATTTAAGTTACAAACCACTAATAAACATATCACATCAATCCAGTGTAGGTCTCTATGAGCATGATAAGCAGTAGTATGACTATTTTAGTAATCCTTGTTAATCCTATCAAAGGCCATACAAGATGGAGCGGTCAAGGAAGAGTCTCACGCTCTGCCTCAGGTGAAAGAAAGAATATTTAAATGTAACACACTATTAATCCAAATAATTCAATCCAGAGTGTGGAATGCAGCCCTCATCAGACAAATAGCATCACCCATTTATATAACTGGTTAGACCAGCCTAAAGTGCACAACAGAGAAATCTATTCACGTTGTTTTTCTTCCTGTTGAAACATCATGGGCATGCTTCCCTGGTTTCTAACTATATTGATGTTTAATTCTACAATAGGAAATGAGCTTGAAATAGAAAGAGAGGAAGAGTACAATCAGGCAATGGGTGATATTGAACCCTGCTCTCGAGCTGGAGTGAAACGCTGATCACTAGCAACCTTTCAAAACTGTGCAACCGGGTATCACCGTATTGACTAATGTTTTATTGCTTATTACAAGAGGAAACTGGGGCAATGCCTGATTTATCTTGCATGAAAGACGAAATAGCTGTGCAACAGCGGAACTGAACAGCAATGAACCCTGAATGAATTTCCCATCCACTTACAGTAACATCACAGGAGTGTGATTGTATGAACAGCAGTTATCAGTGTGCATGTCTAGTGAAAAATATAATTGCCTTTAGATTGTGGACCAATTTAGGAAAGAGGGATAGCCCTGTCTTAAAGGATATGAAGCCACTATAGCCTACACTTTGGTGAACTCAAGGCTTCAAGTAAATGTTAGCTGACACCTTATGATAATATCTTGTAAATGTTTTTATTATTTAAATCATATAAAAAGTTTGCTTCTGAAGAAGAGAAGGAAATGACAACACATGAACCGTAATTCAAGCAAACCTAATAAATTAGCATGACATTTTTATTGAGAGTCAGATGTAAGTCTACTTTGCAGTATGGCTAAGGGTCTATCCTCTGGTGAAAAGGTGAGGCCACAGGCCATTTGCTTTTAAATAATATGGAGAAGAAAGTAGTGAGGTATACAATATAAGAACATTACATAGAAGCCCAAGTCTGCTTGCTGCATTATTTAAAGAGGTTGTCAGAGAACCTGCAGGGTCTCCCTCTTTATTTTTGTCATTGAGGTTGAAGGCCAAATTGAAAATGCCAAGATGCTGTAGCTACAGTATTTCATGTTGTATACATGTTGTATTATAATTGTTAAATAAATGTTTTCCTATACTGCTTTCTTCCCTAAGAATCAAAGCAACAATGCAACCATAGGCTACAAATGGAAAACCTGATATGTTTGTTAACCACATCATAAAGACACATTTATAAACCAAGTCAGGTAATAAGACCCCTTTGACCAGTAAACTCTTAGTCTAATGTATTGTGTTTTTTGGTCAACAACAGCTTCTGTAAAGCAAAACAGGTGCATCTTTTGTCCAACAGGAATTCACACACAACCGCTCAGCTGATGAGAGATCGGGGGAGGCCAACATTTAAACCAAAACATCTCGTTATTCGTGATTATCGCTGAGAATAATGGTTCATTTCACAATATTAAAAACATTTCCATAGCCTAGACATTCTAGGCTACTGCTGTAATTAATCTTATTAACATATTCAAAAAAAAATCTACTTCCAGTATCTAGTGTACAGCGACTAAATTGTGTGTATCCTACGTACGTGTAAATTAATTTGTAAAATGTAGAGACACTATTCTAAATGTTATAGTTCCAAGGATGGACGGCAGATTACCTTGTTCGAGGCACTCTTTAGTTGGAGTTGAAAGTAGAACCTCTTACTCCATAAATGATGCGTTACTCGTCTGATACCAAATCTAGACATTCACTGTAGTCTTTTTCAGAGAAATTACCAAGAAAACAATTGTCTCTCACAATGCAGGTGGTAACATTGTTTTGTTCAGGTCTGTCTTCATGCATGGTCGCATAACATTACCAGTTGTCTCCAGTTAGAAGCTAACACGCTTCTAAATAAAAACAATACCTATAACAAACTTCAAGATCGTATTCCACGTGTGTACAAAACGATCCCGTTAAAATCCATTTAAAGTTCCCATGCGTTCGTGCATTTTTTTGTCCAACTAAACGTGGTTTGTTTTTGGAAACAACTTCTCATACAACCTGAGAGAAATTCCATGTGGATCCCAATTTCCTCAGAATCGGTGCACATTTAATGTAAAGGGAGGCATTCAGCACGTTTCGACCGCCCTGCTGGTGGTGTTATTACGTCCCTATCCTCTGTCTCTGATCTCTCTCCTCCCATTTTCCCTAGTCCCCTCCTGCTCCTCCTGCAAGCACAGTTTGGGCGCCAGACAAAAGCGCCGTGGGAATGTTAACTACAGCTAGGATGATGCCTACGATAACAAGATAAAACTAGTAATACGTGGAAACGTGTCATGAAACACAGAGACAACCCAATCGTTAAAATCAAAGTATCCTGAAATCATGAATCAATGTGAATGTAAATTGGCGCCTACCTTTAGATAGTTGCACCGTTTTGCATAAGGAAGCACAGATTTATCGCCAACAGACTGAGACTCCGATGATGATAACATGGTCTTCGATATACATTTCAATTATCGCCACAAGGTGGCGCATGCAGACCGTCAAATGTATGGACTACTAGACTATTCTGGCGTGTTATGATCGTTATAGCCCATCTATTCCATGGGTTAGATAGGAAGCAAGAAATAGTTTTATGTAGTTGTAGGCTAAGTAATTTGCACTGGCATAAACAGTACACCACATTAAATGCTGAATTTGACTGTTAGTCTATGGCTATCAGTGTTTTCAATCAGCACTGTTTAAAAGACATGCACAAACAGGTGTGTGGTGTGTTGGGGGTGGGGGTGGGGGGTGGGGTGGACTGCAGTTATAGCTATGCATGGTAGGCTCCAGGAAATTACAGTCACCCAATTAGTGCAGAAATTGTTGGTAGACTACTATTATGGGAATAAATTATACAATTAGGGTGGGCTGTTAGAAAACACACATTGCTACTTAGGAAATTGAACAGCATGGTTGGTTCAAAAGACTAACACCTGAGCTGGGACAAAGGAAGCACAATAATCAATATCAAACAATCAGTCTTGCATCGTTGACATGCACATGGCAGTGTGTGGCCCTATGCTCACACCAGTTGATAAATGGGGCAGTGGGCATTGAAATAGTAGACAGCCTTGGCTGAAAATTGACAACAGATACCAGACATGAGGAAAATACTTAGACAGTCAGACAGAACTAGAAGGAACTGGTCACTGGTAAGCCAACATTGTCCTGTAATATTATATGAAGTTATACCAATACGTGATGACTGTGACTTCCCTTGGTCACAAAACATTTATTTTCACAGGCACAGTACATATAGCCTGGATTTGCCTGGGGATTGCTCTCAGATCAATATCTTTTCGCTGAGATTATAGTCTGGAAACCCTGTTTGCATTAGTGTTCACACATCCACCCTGCTAGTGAGATGACTTTGAAGTCAAGTGTGTTTCCAAATGGTGGTAGAGCTAGATGAGGCAATCAAAACAATTGTAGCAACGCTGATTGGTTCAGCGCTGTCCAATAGTTTCAAAATTAACCAGAGGTATACGCCATTTGGGGGAAACGACTGAACACTTCCCAGTGGAGCGTGGTTACTTATTACACCAGGACAGTACATATGGAGGTCACAGGATTGCCTTTAGTCAAATCCTTAAGAAACACCTCTGGTGAGCATGTGAATTAATAACAACAATTTAACATAATCCATCACACTGTCACTTTAAAAACAAAAAAAAAAACATTTTTTTATAAATAATATACATTTTATTTATGGAATAATATCTATCAAACTAATATTTTATAATGCATTTGGCCTATGTTACCACTTGAACAAAACAATAACCAATAACAGGATAATTAAAGTAATTGAATTAAACTGTAGTAGCATTAGCATAGTTGTAGCAGCAGAACTAATCATTTAGGGCGTAAATATATTAGGAACCTGTAAAGAGTATTGAGGCGATTACACGCCATTACTTATAGCGATTGCATGCCATTTCTTGTAATAGCACAGCCTGTAATAATAAAATAAAAAAGATATCACAAGTGAAACAGAAACAATTACTAAAGCCTCAGTCATCAAAGTCTGGGATATCATCATAGGAGTAACCTCGGTAGCCCTTTGATGCATAGTAAGCAATCCGCAAGTGGTAGAACCCAGGCAAGAAGACGAGAACTCCAATAATAAGGACAGGCACAGTCCGGTCGCTGTGCTGAAACAGAAAAAAACATAAATTTGATCAACTTCATGTTTTTCTTATTTATTGAAAAGGAATCAGATTGAGGAATGTCAGTTGTGACAGTACTTGCAGGTGTAGCCTATTTATCTCAAAGTCTGTCAAACTATAGTCTGGGCTTTTATGTAGCCTACTTACTGTCACACCAAAGTACCCTGCCAGAAGAAGGGAGCCAATGATGATTAACAAAGATCCAATTAAGAAGAGGACCGTAGCAAGTGCAATTGCTTTGTATGGAACTTTAGGTGGGCTCCTCTTGAACTGTAGAATATAATATTAGATATTAGATTGGGGAGGAAGGGCAATATATTTGTACCTGGCTGTTGATTTTGCCTAGGCTTAACCATAGACTTAAGTGTACATATTAGACATGATCTATATGCCACCACAGCAATAAACTCACAAGAAGGGTCTTGCTGTAAACATCTCAGTAAATAGCAAACAGCCTAATAGTTCAATGTTAGCTGGTAAACATTATAATGTATTTTAGTGTACGCCTATGCAGTAGGCAGCCTACTAGCCTATTTGTCTTACCTGTAAATCAATGTAGCCGTCATCATCACTTGATAATTTGGAGTAGCGAACCTTGCTATTAGGAATTCCATTTGACACTATATTACGAGCTGGCATTTTCACTGTAGGCTGATGTTTCTGTCAGTAAATTGGTTATTTAAGCAGCCCTAAAACCGTAGTCACATTAATCTAATGCCCGTCAACAAAACAGCCGCATTCATAACGTTGAATGTAGCTGTTAAAAAAATACATAGGCACAAAACGTGTAAAGACTAGGAAGACGTCTTCCGTGTTTGGGTTTCGACGCGCTCTCCCACGCATGCGCAGAGATAACGTGGTGTGCAAATTCAATGTTCTAGGGCCGCTTATTTAGGCCTATTTAAAAGTAGAAAATGTAATTTGATTTTAGTTAAACAAAATTTTGTATTAATTGTAAAAAGTGCAAATATACCTGTTTGTTACACAATGATCCATCATTTGTTTTGCATGGCTTTATCGCAGGGTGGCGCTACAGAGCTTATGGTTGATGAGTAGCCTAGCCTACTTTAAACATTTTAAAACTACTGTAACTACTAAAATATTATGTCATACAACACATTAGAAAAATTAAAGTAGTGTTTTGCTCTTTACTGCTCTCTAGCCAGGTTTATAAGTTGTCAACCCCAGAAATAGGCCTATGCTTATCCTAAACTAATTGACAAAACAAGGTCCTCACCCACCTTCATCAGGTACACATTCATACAAAGACAGGTTGTGGCATTTACCCAGTATAGCTTAGCTTTTCATATATGGCTTAATGTTCCTGCTTTGGCCATAAACAAGTGTGTTCTGTATGGTTCTTAATCTTTACCATGGGATCTGGGGCTTTATATGTTATGTTATATTCTACTATAACTGTCCAGTAGGCTATATCTCATTCAACAAATAAAGATACGTTGTTTTAAATGTGGTGCAGCATGTATCAATGCATACATTCACTTTATTTTCTACATAATACAAACACCATGCCCTTCACACCAAGCATTCTGCAGACAATGGTGTGACGCTACAGAGCCAGAACCAGGCGTGTGTCTGGTTGACTATTTTGTGATTTGAATCATAGAAATGCAGTGCTATGTGGTAGCCTGCAACTGGGCCTGTGAGGGCCGAGTATACAAAACTGAAGCAATGACTCCCACATTTCCCCTGACATGAATAATTAAAGCTGTTGTATATGCTCGGTATATCCATTGCCACTATTTACATCTTTCGATTCTGATGACAACAGAAATGTTGCTGATAAATATCCAGCAGGCTATTCAGACTTCAGGGCCCCTTGGTACCAAAAGAGAAGGATTCTGTGTTTTAGCCTTCTGCCTCTGCACTATTAAAAGAGAACATGTCAATAAACTTGATCTCTGCTGTATTTCAATAAATATTAAGTTTTAAAGCTATTTGTAATTTTCACATCATTATACTATGCTGCTGCTTTGAAAATAATAGTCTTAAAATAATGAGAATGGGTTTTAAGAGGTCATCAGATCATCATACAGTTTTTTTAACCACTTTGCCCCAAAATTCACAACATTGGAGTCATTTTTCACAACTATAAATACAAAGCATAAAACACATAAACCTAAGATCATTCGTTCATTAAACTCACCTGAGATCACCTGTTCAATATGTCACAATTTAACATCATTATTACCATTTCAAAATGCAATTGTCACATTACATTTGAGATGGCCGTCATTTCATTACAATTAGCTAACTACCAATTGATAGAACTGCTCAAAATGATAAGTAACTATTGCATTACTCATACAGTAAAGCTTTGTATTATGGAAACTGACCAAGAATATTCCAGAGCTGGGAAATACTTATGCATGGCATGTGTGTGTGTGCTAATTGTATCGTAAGTCCAAATACTTATTGTTGAAAAACATATTATAAACAACTGCTGTACCATTGGCCAAATTTGTATTGCCACCAACACGTATTGATAGTGCTGACATAGGATGCATTTTATGCTTCTCCAATTAACTTGTTATGGAGAGCAACTATTCATCAATCAATGTGTCATACATCAACCAAAATAACAAGAATGATGTTTGCAGTCTCAAATGGTGTCTCCAGAAATTAACTAGTTTTTCTTTTATATAGAGCTATCGTGTTAAAATGGAGATAACCTTGAGTCTTTTTAGACTATTTAGTGAAATGATTGTGAATTGTTTCTTATCCGTTTGCTAATTTTGGAACAGCATACATATATTATTATCTAAGGAGACACATTCTAAAGGTTATTTTTTAATATAAGGTTTGAATGAAAGGATAATATTAACTTAAAATGTGAATACTTCTTAAATGGAATTGTACTCCAAAAAAACAGATTAAGAGTACTGCAGAGAGAGAATCAATGTGTTGTCATGTTAGACACAATCCCCACTACTAGCAGAATACCTGCTCTGCCTATGAATAGCATGCTAACAAATGATCACGGACCTCAGGGTGCACGTCTGGGAGCGTGTAGCAGCAGCAGTACTACCCTCATGACCTTCGGGCATGACACACTGACAGTAGTCAGGGCATAATTAGAGTCCTGTTCGCAGTAGTTGTATCTACCAGAGATAATTAGGTCTGTCTTCATTACAGCAATTTAGATAGTGCCATGACTGTATAGGTAACAACAATCCTGACCATTAGCACAGGTGCTATTTGCAAAGCTTTTCACATTTGGAAGAATGTGTGCAAATAAACACAGTTTGTAAGCCTGTTATAACTGCAAGGAAATATTGGGTTCTGTACAGTACATGTGTTATATTTAGCCTCTCATTGTGCTGTGTTTAGACTACAGGTTTCAGTCTTATCTATATCATAGATGGCATGGTGTTGCCCTTAGGAAATAAACCACCTTTTGGACATCACACTCACCCTTTACATATATGTTTTTGTTAATACCACTTATATTTTATATTTTTTTACATGTTTGATCACTTTTTATAAAAAAACGTGAATGAAGTTCTAAAGAAGTATATTTGATGTTTTATATTTTCTTTGTATTTTCAATTCATATTTAAATTATTATTATTGTTATTTTCTTAATTTATTGCTTCAGGGCATTATGACAATGTTTTTACATACCATAAAGAGGGTTACAAAAGGTGAAGATTATTCAGTTTGAAGGCTATTACAAAATACAGAGTAAGTTGCATACTTGGGATGTACAATTAGCCAGGCTATTGATATATTACATTATTACGGTCCTCTCAGCCCATCAACTATAGGCCCATTTGACTTAACCGTGGCCTGAAGTTACTGGATTTCGTCAAGCCAGACACATTGGAGAAGAAATCACTTTAATTAAGGTGAATGTCAATGTAAATGTCAAAATTTGTATAAATGCGAGGTTGCTTCTTCACGTTGAGAAGGTTTCTGGGAGTGTAAGTATTGATTATTGATTTGAATATCATAAACTGGCAGACTACTGGCAGCTCATCAGCGCGACTGGTTCATAGACGTTATGTCTAATTGGTATTTATTAACGGTCTTATAATAAAGGTTTACTCCTTATATTTCGTCAGCTAGGTCCACTTATGACCGAGGGTTACTAAAAAGTGAATACATTGAGTAAGATTAAGATAATAAACAAACTAGACTAACACACACATAGGCCTAGATCACAGAAATTATTTTTTCCCCAGTAATTATTGCAGTGTATGAAGTTTTTTATTAATGTGAATCTTAATATTTAAATCTAATAATGAATGCAGAGTCGACGTTATATCAGCCAATAGCCTGCATGTATCTCTGCACTGCCCAACTTGCTATATAGGCTACTAGATTCCCAGGTGAAAGATATGCAGATTATATATAGCCTGCCAGCATCTTTTTACGTGAATCGTCCATCGGTCCAGTATAGGCTAGGCTATATGTGTGTATAGGGTAGGCCTACTTGAAAGTACTTATTACACTGAAATATTTTTTAAGTTAACGAGGGTATAGGTGTTAATAAACTAAATCTGACAATATACAGTAGGCTAGCCTACCGCCTATGCCCCGGCTTGATGACGCATCGAGCGTGCAGGCAGAGATGCGATGAGGGGGCAGATAGAGGGGACATGGGAAGGTAGACAAGACACAGCAGTGACTCATTTTTTACTCGTCATATTTGAGAGTTAGAGTGACTCGAGGTTGCAATGTATTTAGGAGGTTCTCGAGGGCTCCCCACGAGCAGACTTAAGCAGACTTGGCGATATTTTTATCCCTCTCATCAGCACTCAGTCAACGGCAGCATTCAGAGCTAGGATACTGATAGTAATAGCCTATTTACTCCGCTGGTATGGGATTGATTAGGATATCAACTCAAAGTTAGGTGAGTCCAAAAAAATACTATAATCATTTTATATTTGTTAATTTACTTTATCGGAATGTTTTATGCTTGATGTGACAGTATTTAATAGCCTACTAGAGCACTTTATTTTCTAAAATCATAGACATGCCTTTACTGCTGCCAAAATCTCAAACACTGAATTGCTAAAAAAAAACAGTGTTGAGAATTTTACTGTCATGTAAATGTGGAAAAAGACAAATATAGCCTAGCCTATTTATTTTGTAACTGTGGAAGGTTTATATTGATGTTTTGGAGAGATAGTCAACGTTATAGCCTGTGTCCATATTACTTTTCTGAACTCAAACTCGTCTTTATCATACAATTTTAATTAACTTAATTTTCTTCATGAAAAAATATGACAAATGGTTGTTGAGTACCTATTGTGTGTAAATTCAATCCATGGCTGCCTAGACATAGCCATTGACCAGCCTTGGGAAATTGCATGAGCTCAGTCATTTATTAATCTAATATGGATGTTATTTCATCACCAGTCGAAATATTTAATTTTTTATGTCATTCAGCATGATATTGTACTGTCACATCTGGGTCCACATTACCTCTTTACCTCTTCTCATGTATATTGTTGCCTAGGCAGAATGCATAGGCAACAATTACTATGTGGTACTATGTGGTACTATGTGGCAATTACACTATGTGGTGGTGCTCTGCGATATAGCCAAAGCATTCTATATCACTTTCAAAAACAGGTTTTCCAATACACAATTTTACTTTTTTCTGCATGCTGCAGTTGTGTGAGTTGGTGGATGAAGGCACAACCAAATGTCAGGTCAGTGTTAGTCATAACAGTGCAGTCAGAATAGTATAACAGTCATTGAGCCAGTAGAGAGCAGATATTTGTGAGGACACAGCAAAAGGCTGTATACCCCTAAAGAAATGTTTCAAAGAGCAACAAAGATGGGTGCATAGGTCAGAGAGGCAATGCTTTATCCCATCTGTTATCCAGCTTGAAGCCTGAGCCTATAATGTAATGGCCAACAAGCTAAATAGATACATTGGTAGATTGCTTTGTAAAACACATAAGGACACCGAAAGTGGCTGTGGGTTTAAAGAACCCACTCTAAATTACAGATAGACTCATCGGAAAGAGGACAACTTTTTCCCAAATAAAGCATCTTAACAAAATCCTTAAATCATCAGCAAAGCCGCCCTACTCTTACTTGTCTCATGTGACCATCTAATCTATGTTTAATTAAGGAAAATTCACATAACAAATTTCACTAATCTGCATAGAGGACATTAATTTCACATCTGGCAGATGGTAGGAGTTTGTGTGGGACTAAACCATTGTTTTAGACTCAAAAGACATTTATAGAATTATTTCCAAATGCATAACTTAGATGTAAGAGAGAAAATGTGACCAAATTAAACAGTATATATGGGACTCCATCAGCACAAATTATTACAGTTGTTTTCAATGCAGCGGCAGTAAGTAGTTTTTGTTTAATATTAATATGGCAATATATTGGTATCACTTCTACAATAGTATACATAGTTTGTGTCATCATGGTTAATGTATAGGAATTGCTAGTAAAAAATAAATATATAAATGAACAAAACTGCAGATTAATCTATGTCTCAGCATGATGTAGGTGCAATGTTTTGTTTTATTTATTTAGTTATTTATTTATATAAAGTGTTGTGATTTAATTAAAATGACATGTTCCACTATTCAGAATTGACTGTGAAAGATCATTATTCTGTACTCTTCAAAATGTCAATATGTTCAGTTGACAGGTGCTAGACAAGGCCACAGTGACACAGACCTATCACTGTGCCTGAGCAGCTGTCTCTGTAGTCTACACAGTGACACAGACCTATCACTGTGCCTGAGCAGCTGTCTCTGTAGTCTACACAGTGACACAGACCTATCACTGTG
>JAODUK010000090.1:0-16595 GCA_027564635.1 Typhlichthys eigenmanni | reverse complement strand
CCTGAGCAACTGTCTCTGTAGTCTACACAGTGACACAGACCTATCACTGTGCCTGAGCAGCTGTCTCTGTAGTCTACAGGCTTGTTCACAGGCGCAGAACTGACTGAGTGGTGGAATGGAACAAAACAAATAAATCAATACACACTGGTATAACAAAATGCCCTTGTGTTTTATATTCCTGCTGTCTGACAGACTGTATCTTTTTTCAAAGGCAAAACGTACAGTACCTTACTGTATTTCAGATGAATTCTCAGATGTCTGGCGATTAACCTGGCACTTCATCTTGGCCAGAGAAGGTGTCTTCTTTCAGCTCTCAGCAGACTGGATATTCTCCCTTGGATGCATTGTAATTAAAGTTGCAGCAGCCTTTCTGGGAGAAACACCATTTTAAAAAGAATATAGGCTTGGATTTCTGCTTTGAATTAGGAATATAAAATGCTTTCGAGAACACATAAATATGATTTTTTTGTTAATAGGATGGTAATAATTATGCATAAGATAATTTTGTCCCGGCAGCAAAGCTTTAAAATCAGTAACATTTTCAAAATGGATTACAAGATGTTAGCTCAATTAGTTTCCTATGCACACATTGTATTTTTCTCTGCGTGGTTCTCCCTGCGCCCTACAATATGCGGTCTTCTCCTGACACATTGCCTGCATAGTGGTTCATTTAATAGAAGCCTCATCATTCAAATTGTGTTTTGACAGAACAGATTTTATTATTAAGATTTCATTATTTTGATGGCGGCTGTGAGACCGCTAATGCCCCCGTCTCTCCTTTGGTGAACTCAATAAAGGAGCAGCCTTTGTATTTACATTTGCTGTGCGGGGGGGCATTCTATAGCCCACCAGGGTCGTGTTAAACCAGATGGTTCATGTGTTGCACAACATGAACCCTCAGCCTGTCACTCAGAACTGCTCCAACTGCAGCCAAGCACCAGAGCTCAATGTTGTGAAGGCCGTGGTTCTGGGCCTGGTGTTGGGAAGCATCATATTATTTGGCGTGGTGGGGAACATCCTGGTAATTCTCTCAGTAGTGTGTCACAGACACCTTTGGACGGCGACCCACTACTTCATAGTCAACCTGGCGGTGGCAGACCTGCTCCTGAGCACCACCGTGCTGCCTTTCTCCGCCATCTTTGAGATCCTGGACCGCTGGGTATTCGGACGGGCCTTCTGCGACGTGTGGGCGGCTGTGGACGTGCTTTGTTGCACCGCGTCCATCATGAGCCTCTGTGTGATCTCCGTGGACCGCTACATTGGCGTGAGCTACCCACTGCGCTACCCGGCCATAGTGACAGAACGGCGAGCATTGCTGGCAGTGTTGGCCCTGTGGGTTTTGTCCATGGTCATATCCATCGGCCCGCTGTTTGGCTGGAAGGAGCCGGCACCGGAGGACGACACCATCTGCCGGATCACAGAGGAGCCGGCCTACGCTATCTTCTCCGCCGTGGGCTCCTTCTACCTCCCCCTGGCCATCATACTGGCCATGTATTGCCGCGTGTATGTGGTGGCTCACAGGGAGAGCCTGGGCCTCAAGGAGGGTCACAAGACAGACAAGTGTGACTCGGAGTGCGTGACGCTCAGGATACACCGGGGAAACGCGGCCGTGTGTTCAGACGACGAGGCCATCGGAAGCCGCACGCACTTTGCCCTGCGCCTGCTCAAGTTCTCCCGCGAGAAGAAGGCAGCCAAGACACTGGGCATCGTGGTGGGCTGCTTTGTGCTGTGCTGGTTGCCTTTCTTCCTGGTGTTACCCATCGGTGAGTATTCTCATTATTCTTCTTTTCTACATTCAGTCATTTCGTTCACACAAGATTACATACTTCATATATCTTCTTTTTTTTTAATAAAAAAAAAAAATATATATATATATATATATATATATATATGTAGGCTAGTGAGTGAGTTTTAAAAGATATAACACCCCTGAACATCATTTGATTACTTTTGTACACTCATTGTTTTCTATTTCTAGCTGAATTTTAAGTGCAGATTAATTAAAAAGATTGATGATGCAAATTGAATTGCTTTTCTTCAGCGCAAAGGGCAGGTGCTACAATTCAGACAAGCCTTGTAGCATACTGAGTAGCTGGCTTAAATCTTTGATTTCACAAGCCAGGTAGCCATGTAGTCATAGAACTGCTATTAGAGAATCCTTCTATAAATAGGCGGTTTGTCTCAGACAGCCTCTTCTCTGTCTATCCTCTCAGTAAACAAATTACCAAAGTGAAGGAGAGTTCTCCACATCACGCTTCCAAAGTGGCACATAATTCAAAAAAAGGCTCAACAAAAGTAGTTCTATGTACTTGTCTCTTGCTCCCATGCACTTCATCACAATGCCGTCAAAGGAATAGTCTTCACCTCCGTCTCAAGGACCTCTGTGTTTTTAATCCTCGGTCCTCAAGGACACCTTAGTTGATGATGCTTGAAGAGAAATCGCACAGTACACTGACCGTGTCTGCACGAAGTGTTGTATTGTCATAGGCTACTGAGAGAACGTGGGAAGGAAACCAAGTAGTAATAGTCAAGTACGGTGACCACCTCACCAAACCCTCGGGGTACATTTTTATTGCATTCCCACTCTTGTGGTGCATGTAGCATACTGTTCAGTGGAGTATTTTCCTGATTGATTGGAGGTCTGCACTCTTACCATGGAAGCCCTCAATCTCATGACTTATTAGCCAGTTAAGCAAAAAGCAAATTACCAAAAATTACAGGTAATGTAAGGAAGATAAAACATTTGTCAGAATGGCATTACTGATTTCTAATAATAAATGAAATTAATACATTATTGAATGGATTAATGAGTGAGTGAGTAAAAAAATATGCACATACAGTTATACTGAGTGGTGGACCAATCAGTGTCAATGGGGGTATAGGTAAGTGTGGTGATGACTTTGCTTTAAAATGGCGGTAGAGCTAGATGAAGAGAAAACGCTGATTGGCTAAAAGCTGTCCAATGTGTTCAAAGTTAACCAGACTGCGAACACTTCACAATGGAGCGTGTCCAGATCCTATTCACAAAGTGAATGTTAGGTCTGGTTACACAAGGCTACAAATAAGTAGTAGTAATTTATATTTGCTTGTTGTGAAAACAATCTTTTAAAATGGTTATTTAGACATTCTGTGATTAAGTAGGTAATTAAAGCCCATAAACGCAAATACTAAATATTTGCTTGAGTTTGTATTCAAAGTTTCACATATCGGAATGTACACTATATGCATGTGCATCTGAATGGATTATCCATAGTTCTATGTGTGCAAGTTTGTTACTGTGCGTGCGCACGTGTGAACTTTTGTGCAGGAGTACATATGCATCTCCCAACATGCATCATTGGCTTGTGTGCAAAGGCCATATAGCCTACTCTATCCTGCATGTATCTTAACAACTGCAAAAAAAATGTTCGTAGTCTCACAGCAAAAATAACTTCAGTCAAGTCTACAACAAATAACAGAGCTGTTGTTTAAAACAGATAAAGCAGATAACACTGTGTGCAACGCAAATAACAAGATGATTCGCTCTTTATACACCCAGTCTCTCTATCCATCTCAAAATCACAGTGCCATTTTTCAAAATTCAATTTTTAACTGTATCCAGCAGTGTCCAATAAAGGTTTTCACCATCACCGATTCCACATTTGAAGATAAATTATGGGTTTTATGGCCCGATGTAAACTATTTCATTATTGAAATGCTGGCTACATGTGGCGTTTACCTACATTACAATGACAACTGAGACTTAACCTGTAATGTGTCTGTTAAGTAATTTTGTCTGCAACTTCATTAGTTGTCATTCTTACATGCTCCCCTTTAAATGTAATTACAATTACAATTTACATGCCATTGAATTCTATTATATTCTATTATATTCTAAACCAATCCTATAATAATCTGATATTCCTACAATCTAAAAGTAGATAATTTGTGCAGACAATTTTAAGGCTATTACCATTGAAGGCAAGTTAGTATCTTATTTTGAATCACAACAAATAAAATATTTAAAGTGTCCCATTTGGTGTTTAATGACTATGATGATGGGATATATTTGTCAGTGGTTGCTGATAATGTGTTTGGTTCACATTAGTGCACCATTAAAGCATTTGAGGTGTTAGGCACTGTAACAACTTTTACTCAATTAGGGATGGAAACTAAATAATCTAAGGCAGTAAAAATGCTACTAGTCTAAAAAGCAATGATCTGTCTTTAGGGGTATATAGTATGTAAGTATTAAAGGTGCTATGTGTATAAAATGGCCATCTTCTCCAAAACATTAGGGGTCAGCATTTCATCAGAATATTGTGTTGTCCATCACCCTGTCCTCAGAGCGTCTGAACCACTATCACCAACATCTCAGTCAATCCACCACTGGTCCACACACAGTGTAATATTGCAGTCAGGTAAGATAGAAAAATAGAATTCAATAGGCTACTAAAGTGATTTTAGCCTAGTTATAACATCAAGGCAAGAACAGCACAATTCAACTAAACTGAAAAAACCTGAGAGAACAACACTGATATTTTATAATTTTATTGTGTAGCTGGCTAATTTTGATCAAGACTATACAGTATCAACATGAAAACAGCCACAGTCTGTCAAACAGTATCAACAGCATATGGAACGGTATGCTATGGTTTGCAGGCAGCTGTAATGTGTCGGAGTGCAGGCCAGACAAGAAGCACAAAAACCAGGTGATGCACAATACACGCAGTAGGCAACCCGACAGAACACATGATAAACCCCAACCTATAGGCTACCCCCATACTCACACAGCTGTATGTGTGTGCTGGGGACAGGACAGGCGCACACACACACGCACACGAGAAGAACAGCTTTGAATTGTCCATCAAGGTCATTATGCGCCATTTGCATTTAGATGAGGTTTACTTACCAGTCCAGAAGAAAATCTGAGTCAGCGTCAAACATAATCCATTTAAATTGCTAATCGCTTCTGTATCATATCCAGCAGGGGCGTACCAGTGCATTTGACACATATAGCGGTCGGTCTGTAACCACGTCTTGGCTACATGAAAAAAACGGGTTCTAGTTTCATTAAAACAATGTTGTAATTCGCCGTTATTCGCAGAAAATATTTGTTTTATATGACTTAAGCATATCTATAGGTGACATAATCACTCAGACTTCACTTCCCTGTGCAATCAGAGCTCGTTTAAAAAAAATGACCCTCACATTTTAGATCTTGTGCGTTGTTCAAGCAATGTTAATATTCGTTTAAGGTGCTTGTTTTTGAATGAGTGTCAATGAGAAAATGGCTTTCTGCTCCCAGACGTAGTACCAGCGTTGGTCACCATACCCGGAAGAGCTGCAATCCTCTAGCTCGATCATGGGGGCTTGGCCAGGGGGGCAGGGTCTGACTCTAGGCTTGAAGCAGCCGTGACGTGTGGCGACGGATGGTACTGCAGCCTATAGGACCAACTGCAATACATACCCCATTCATAAATTAATTATCGGTTTAACTGCTCCGCAACATTTTTTTCAGGTGCTGCACTTGGTTCATATGGTGCTTAATAATATTCTCTTGGTGCTTATGAACATATATGTTTTCTAACAATGTCAATAAAGCCAGTTTGGACGATGGTTTGTCATGACGTAATAATCATGCAACATAGTCCAGCGCTCGTGCCTGAGCTGCGTGTGCATTTTTCTTGCACAAGCAACAAGCGGCATTTTTGCGAGCACATCGATCCTACTTTTAGCTTAAATGCTAAATATTAAACATAACATGCCTCACGCACACATTTCTTCTCGTGTTGGTTAGAGGGCAGCCTGAAAGCTAGGGACTTCCCTTGCCCCTTGAGGTACAAAGTGGTATTACAAGGCTTACAGGCTGTCCAAATCTGTTCATTTCAGAACATATGCAGTACAGGTATAGGTCTTTGACATATAATCAAAACTGATATTTCTTATACATTTTTTGAAACCTTTTGTGGACTTTTGAATGTTGTAAACTTAAGATATTACACGTAGCACCTTTAAAAGTAAAAACAAGTTAACAAACTTTGAAATTACAAGAAAATGTAAATTGTTTTATAAAAGCAAAACACAACAATAAAACAATGAGACTTTTGGTCACTACATAGTCAATTATTTGAACCCAAATAACTTGTCACTTCCAATTGTAAAACCTCCAGTTGTAAAATTCTGCTTAAACTGCATGTGATTAACTGTTTGTTGTAGCCGTAGGCTAATGTCCATATTTATCATATTACAGGCTCTATCTTTCCTGCATACAGACCTTCGGACACTGTCTTCAAGATCACCTTCTGGCTGGGTTACTTCAACAGCTGTATCAACCCAATAATTTACCCGTGTTCCAACCAGGAGTTTAAGAAGGCGTTTCAGAGTTTGCTGGGAGTGCACTGTCTAAGAGTGAGTCCCAGACCCCCCCATAATCTCAGTCCAGCCCAGAGCCACGGCCAGAGCCACAGCCAGCCTCTCAGTCTGGGCCTGGACAGTAGAAGAGACCCCTCTCACCTCAGCCCCACCTCCTCTATTGGCCTGTCCTCGCAAACCCCTTCCTCTAGAGACAGTAGAGAGTGGAGGGTATTTTCCGGAAGCTCGGCTGAAGTTTCTGCCCCAGCAGGGACAAGCAGGGCTAAAGTGGCCAAACTGTGTAGTAAGAGCCTCCATAGGACTTGCTGTTGCATTGAGGATACCAGCAGGTCCCAGGAAATTAACCATGTCCAGTCCGAGCCAGCCAGGAACCTTCCCATCATTAAAATCCACCAAATTTCCCTTAGTGAAAAAGGAGAGCCTGTTTGACACGTCAATTACTTTTGTTCAAGCAGAGATGAATATTCAAGGCCCTTTAGACAACAGAACATGGCTTTGCTCTCATAAAGACGTTGACAAGTGAAATCAGTTTAGTGTTGGTTATTAATGGGTAACATAGATTGTAGAAGTCGTTACACAGCCGGCTGGTGACTGTTGGTAAAAAAAAAAAATAATATGTTCAATTCTCATAACATATCATATTAAAGTATTACTAAGCTTTCATGAAAGGAACCGCACTAGGAGGAATTTATTTCATATTTGAATATATATACTTTCCTTTCAAATGGTATATTATACAAATATATTATTCCAATATATTATTTTTTAGTCAGTATACACTTTATACCAAAAATCCAGTATTGGTTGCCATTATTTTATTTTTTTTAATATTTATTTCCTGTTTCATGGTTTTTCTTTCTTTCCCATTTTCCTGAATTTTGTTTTTGTTCCACTTTGTTCACAATCGCAGCCCATAAAGCTGGTCACATTACAATAATGTGTTTAGGACATTTTTGATATGTAAATATAGGACATTTTTACAACATTTATTTTAGTTGATTCATTAGGAAGTCCCTTAAGCCATCATCATTCCCACAATTGCACAGTGCTGCCAGATGGATGTATTAATATTGTTGGATACAAAATGACCTTATGGGTTATGACCTCAATTCGACTAGCCCTGAAGCTTCTTAAATATCTACCAGATTTAGAGATGCCAAGTTCCATCATGCTGGGTCTCCAACATTTCTCAGGCGGCATTGTTATTTCTGTCATTTTGAGTTGCCATCAACACGCACTCTCACATGCAACAAAGGAAGTAACCTGAAAAACAAAAAAGTTAGAATCAAATTCAACATCAAACAGTTGATAAATCCAGTGTGTTTACCAGTATGAAAAAATGCACAAAACTAACATGACAAAGGGACAGCTGCTGTAGACAATATTGATTAGTTTTGTTGATAATAGTAGCCTGCACTCCCTTCTAAAATGGAATATTCCTTCCTGCCAGATTATCAACATGATGTCGGCCTATCTATCTCTAACAAGGCCCGCTGCAGGAACACAACCAACGTGTCTGCCCACATTGTCATTGACTGGCATGTCAGCGGGCCTGTAAATCACAGTGCAGATGCAATTAGGCGGGAGGCCACCAGCCACAGTCATCAAACTATACAGACAGTACTGATGACCTAATCCGCCCCTCCCCGTCTCCTTTCCCTCCCAACCACCCACAGCTAAAAATAGAATGTGGGTACAACACAGTGGAGCCTCTCTGCCAAAGAACACCTGGGTGATATGCTTTTAAAAGATCTAGTATCTATGGACTGTAATGAATCGCACCAGTTTGTCCTTAGGAGTCACACAGGCCTAAAACAACAGGTAGCAGCCACATGCTAATGTACTGTAGGCTACTGCAATCACCATCAGTTCTCTCAACATTACATGACAGACACTTTGTGATTCAATCCAGTGAGTGGAGTACAGTTATTCTGAACTCTTGATGAGTTACGAGAAAGCATGTTAAATAAAGCACTCCTGGGCTGTGGTTATTCCTCCATTATTTGTTGTTTCTGAAACAAAATAGGCCAAATGCTGACAGATAAATGTGAGATGACCCTCTATTTAATCTTGATTGACAGTATCACTTAATATACTGTAGATGATTTAATAAAAACATCAGGGTGAGATGATGTACACAAGATCATCCCTGCTTACAGAAAGAACAAGTAATATTAGTGGAAGTTGTGTGTAAATTACATTTATATTGAACGCACTCGCAGATGACTCATCATATTTGAACTATTATTAAAAAAACAAATTCAAAACAATTGAAAAGTCTTTAAATAGTTTTGATGCTTTCATCAATAGTCAGGAACTATAGAGCAATGCTCTGCCTACTCTAATCAAGCTCAAGTATACCTATCATGTTAAGCTGTATTTGGACAGCAGTCAAACTAACACAGGGCTTCACGCCAGACAATCACAACACTTCACTTGATCTGGCATACTACTGCAGTCTGTGTGTATATGGCATATATAATAGGCTGCCTACTCTGCATACAGTAACCTGGGCACATTTGGTCTAATTGTCTCCATCTATAGGGATGACTTACTTAAATCGCCATGCTTTTTTTTGTATTAGCATACCATCAGTCACAAGGATGGTAAGTTAATAACTTTAAATACTTTGATTTTAGAGTTTGCATACATTTTAATAACTCAAATATTAATATTTGTTTACATTTTTAATTGTTTTAATCCATTCAAGTCAACACATAAGATCTATTAGAGCTGAAATGTCCCCAAATCCTGGTAGCCTATAACACATATAAACAAGATTAAAACACTAGATGGTGTAAGAGGTGTTTAAAACAAAAACCAGTACCAAGAAACCTCCCGTTTGAAATTCACTTAACACAACACAATAGTGTGGTATACAAACCTACTGTATACTTTACAAGTCAAAGACGACACTGCTATTTTACAACGTGAACAAAAATTCTGTTAACACTTGTGTCAGTGCTGTATTACTAGCAATCTGTTGAAGTTTGGTGTTATGTTAATACTGTTTCTGATTAGATTAATTCAGTTGGTGTAAGATACAGTTAAATAAATACAATTGGATGTCTGAATTTCATCCACAACACTAACAGGTTTTAGGTGCTAATCTAAGATAAGACCGAGAACATCATCACACTAATGAATTTCATATACAAAACAAGCACATTTCATCAGGTCTTCAAAGCTTGGGGATACAATTATTCAAAGATCCTTCATAGATGCATGACTCGTAAGAGTGTGCTACCAATATCTACAGAATAGGCAAGCAAATAGTTATTTTCAGCAAATACCCTAAACATTTCAACAGACATATCCAATACAAATAAAAGCTCAAACCTCACATACATACAGTCCATACATACAGTACACCATTTGGATCGTTGCAAAAAAGGTGCGAAACAAAGCCAGTTATGACTAAACGGGTACACAGTAACCCTGCCCCATGCTTAGGTTCTAAATTCAATGTAGATATAGTTGGTTTATAACTGAAAGGAGAGGAGGATTTACACTGCCATCTGCACATACACAGTAACAGTTGTATACAGTAGCACCAGGTGCAGAGGTCATTGGCAAATTCCTATGGCGCTCTATACTTCTGTTCAATATCAATAACAAGAAACAGCAGGGTGACTATTGGAAACTTGTTGCCCTGGAAACAAACTAATTAAGAGTACAAAAAAGGTTGGAATGAGGCAAATGTTAATGCATTTAAAAACCTGTGTGCTGTTTTGTTGGTTTCATTTTCACATGAAAGGTGGATGTGAATGAGTAGTTTAACCCTATAATACCTTTTAAATCTTTAAGCGTATTACAACATAAATACCAAAGCATTTTATTTGACTGTGTCTTAACAGTTGTCCAACTACTACAAAAGAAAACACAATGAAAAAAGGTGAACATGCAAACATGAACAGGGAGATTTAATTAATACCACTCTTGAACAATAAACTCAGATTACAAGTGTTCCAAGACGCTCCAGCAACGATATTCTACAGATAAAGGAAAATGAGATGACCACCACCAGCTCATTTTATATAATGTCTGGAAGAATTCATTTTTTGTTTTTAAAATATGACTTATTCTGTCAGCTTTCTAACCAAGAACGCAACAAGTAAGAAAAACACTTACACAAATGCACCATATATAAAAACAAAAGGAAACACACTGTCAACAATAGTCCAATCATTAATAGATAAAATAAATAAATAAATAAATAACACTAACCATCTTAACTGACCTTTCCTTAAACTAAAAGGTAGGTGTCAGAATGAAGAACATAACAAAATGTAGTAGTGCTCTTTCTCTATGTGACAGCAGAGTGAGTGCATTCAAATGGATGGAGTGTGTTACTGGGGTGTGCGTGGGGGGGGGGGGGGGTAAGGGCCTCAACAGAGGTTTCTGCAGGGACCATTGGCCATGGTTCACCTGGCCTCATGTCTCATGCTGCCCTGCACCCTGGCTCAGTGGAGTGGAGCGCTTAGCCGAGGCTGGTGATGTTTGCTTTGCCACCAGGGGGAGCCACGATGCGCTGGGTGGTACGGCGGGGCACGTTGTCGTCAACTTGAGCGCCTACGAATTAAAGAGACGCCACAGGGTTTAGCATTTTAATCTGCATGTGTGGCTGACGTAGAAGATATAGGTATACGTGTTTATTTTTAAAGAGTAGCTGCATCCTAAAATGGTTTTTATTTTAGCTGTAAACTAAATAGGACTGACATTTTGTTCAGTTATACAGCTGAACTGTTGAGACACATCAATAGAGCGTAACAGTGACCGCTCACATTTTTGGGGGCTCTGGTGCCGGAAGAATAATTCCCAATCATTTTCTCCATTGACTTTTCGTAACATCCTTATTTAAAGAGTTTTAAGCCTGGAACCAAGCCATCCAGCTAAGAGAGTGATCGTGACCATAAACTATTTGATTTGGAGCAAAAAACATGTAATAAAAACAAAAAAAAGGCAAAGGTACAATACTGTGTACATAACATTGTAATAGTGAAGGAACTGCACATCCCATAACCCATTGCGAATCCCAACCAATTCTTCCTTGGTCCTTCTTAATTAGTTATTAGATTGTGTATATTATACCATTATAATAGTATAATACAATAGTTTTCATATTATTTATACTTCTAACATAAACAATCTTACTTTTCAGCGCTAGCAATAGTCACTACCTGGTATGACGGGTTTTGAAACATTTCCATGGTAACAAAGAGCACCGATCTTCTCCGAGTTCCGAAAAGCTCCGAAGGGCTAAAGCAAGCCCACGAGATTAGGATGGTATCACGATAGCCAGTTCCACCAATCAGAGACATCACTTTCACACTTTAGGATTGTGGGTACTGTAGTAGTTATCCGTGATATGGCAAAGAAATCATGTTTATCTTAAAACAAGGTTGACATCATACAAACTTGTGGCTTCTACCTGAGCATATACCATTGATTCACAACCTCGTAGCTGTTTGGCTTGGTTCCAAGCTTAAAACATCTTGTAAAAAGGATTTTCTGAAAAGTCAATGGAGAAAATGAATGGGAAATTTACTTCCGGAACCACACTGTTACACTCTTTGCTGTTGTTGTTAATATTGTAAAAAAATACCCCCCTCCCTCTCAGGCACTCCCCTCTCCCAACTCCTTGACTACGTTTAAGCATTTTCTTTTCTGTCTTTTAATTGTGCAGTGGGTGGAGTCAATGTAATAGTATTGAATGTTATCATTATTATTATGTTTCAATGCATGCGTATCTACATGTGTGCAACACAAAGAGATGGTTGAGAGGTTTTGCTGGCACATCTACAGTATATGAAGCAAACCAAAGCCGGGAACCTACCGGAAAGACTGAAGCCCGACTGGTGAAGGTTACGCATTGGCTGGGCGGCCTGTGGCTGCTGCTGCTGCTGCTGCTGCTGCTGCTGCTGCTTAGCTGGGGACGTCTTCACTGAGGAGCCTGCAGACATCACCTTGGGGGTCAACGCCACGTCGCCACACACCGGCCCGTCGTACTGGCCCCTCGGGACCCCCCGCAGCTCTGTCAGCTAGAGCGACACAAACAGCTCAGCTCTTGGCAAAGGACTACTCATCTGCCAGCTGCTGAGTCTGCCACTTGTGATGTCTAGCTGCCACTCGCTGTCCACTTGGGCAGCTTGTTATGACAAGGGCAGGTTCACCTTGATGATGGCACAGCGCGAGGTACGGCGGGGGGGGGGGGTACTCACCCTGCTGCGAGCCTTTATCCTCTTGTAAATGTGGTCGGGGAAGGGTTTGCGGCTGACGTAGCGTCCGCAGCCCTCCGTGGTGTGAAGGCTGCCGTCCTCCAGGACTATCTTGCCCTGGCTGATGACCACCAGGGGGCCTCCGCGCACTTCGATGCCCTCAAAGATGTTGTACTCCACAGCCTGGGCACAGGTGGTGGTGGTGACAATAGTAATGAGCACAACATCCACATATACATCAACCTGACTTGAGTTTGGTCTCTCAATAATACTGCAACACAGGTTGACCAACTCTCAACTGTCAGGTGGCATCGCAATTGATGGTCGGAGAATTCCTGTCAGTTCACAACACACACCAAATAACCGCTGCAAAGCCATGCCCCTAAGCTGCCCGGTGTGTTTTTGCAATAGAGAAAATGCTTCATGTTTCAAGGGGAAGGGGTGTGTCTACTGGTGGGGCTAGACATTGTTCAAGGCACAATAATAACTACCGTATATTCCGGCGTATAAGAAGGAGTAAGACGGAGCTCCCCCCCACCGTATGCGGCGACCGTATGAAAGCAGCAAGGGCAGCGCTGTACAAGTACGTTAGCAGAAAATCCACTCACCAGGATTCGTGGAAAGAAGTGACTTAACGCGGTCCCGATGACGAGAAAAGTCGGGGGTCGTCTTATACGGCCAGTCGTCTTATACGCCGGAAAATACGGTATATATTGACTTATCATGCAATATATGCATAGACCTGTATATACTGTGTGGACATGAGTCATGACAATATTGCCTGTTGTACATGTGTGTTGCTGACATAAGAAAGTCAGCCATGTTGTGCTTCTTCTGTGCTCTCGTCTGCCTATTGTATAGTAGCCTGAAGAGTCAAATAATAATTGTATTGCCTTTGTGCCCCCCTCCACTTTCCGCCTCAAAATGTATTACACTTTGTTCTCCGAGAAGAAGCTGTTTTTGTTGTTGTTTGTTGTAAAGCAAGTGCCCAGCTAGCTATGACATCCTAGCAACGCCTCTGGCTCCTCACCGTGTTGTGGCTCTTGGCGGAGATGACCTTGGTGACGTCTGGGTCCCACAGCACCAGGTCGGCGTCCGAGCCGACGGCGATGCGACCCTTGCGGGGATACACGTTGAAGATCTTGGCTGCGTTTGTGCTGGTCACCGCCACAAACTGGTTTTCGTCCATTTTGCCAGTCACCTAGCGGGGGGGAGACAGGATGAGACCTTACACACCACACACACACGCACACACGTGGGTGTGCGCGGGGGGCGGCCAGCGTCACACCGGCTGACGGGTCTCCTCACCACGCACTTGTCCCAGATGAGGGACATTCTCTCCTCTGTGCCATTGGTGCCCTCGGGGATCAGGGTGAAGTCGTTCTTCCCTACTGCACGCTGAGAGGTCTGGAAGGTGCAGTGAGCACTGCCCGTCACTTGGAGGTCCCCGCTACACACACACACACACCATGTCAGGGCGCGCGCAATAGGAAGTACGCGCTCTGCCTCGCTGTACTGAGCTGTGAGCACCCACCAAGACAGTAGAGAGTTCAGGTAGTCAGGGGTGTTTGGGTCGGGGCTCAGGGGTGGGGACGTGACGTACGCTGCCGCCTTGGCCCAGTTCTTGCTCCAGTAGTGGGTGCCGTCTGTGCCCAGGCTGGCGGATATAGGCTCTCCATACACGACGGCACCTGTTGGGAGCAGCCGCACAGGGCACCCGGTCACAAACATGCAGGGGTGCGTGCTCGGAGCGAGAGGAGGGGTTGTGGTGCAGGGAGGTATATCTGAGCCCCTCTCACCCTTCTTTCTGGCACTGGCGATGACGTCGGCGGCGCTCTTGCTCATCACCTTGGTGATGTACATGGGACAGTTGGTTTGATTGGCTATGGTGACGGAACGGTTGACTGCCTCGGCTTCCACCTGCGGCGCGGAGACGACAAGCGCAGAGATCCGTGACACGGCAGTGTTAGTTACTCTGTGTACCGGGGCGTCTCAAATCCTGACTCACTTCATCTGGTTTCATTCTCCGTTCATGGCGTACCGATATTCTTAAGTTATATTATGCTTTGTGCACGCACGCACGCACAGAGATGACTCCTGTCACAGCTCATTCATCTATTGGTTCTTCTTAGACATGTAAAGCATACATTTATTATACATCCTTTCTGCTAGAGTGTTCAAGGCCAGGCCTACCTCCTCTGGACGGCTGAGAACATGACCTTCAGGCCCAGTAATGCCTAGTTCCAGAATGCGTCGCTGCTCCTAAACATTTTTTTAAACCACACAGGGAAAAACTGAGTGCGTTTCAAACTTTAAAGTCAATAAACAGAGAGTACATGTTAGTTAAGTTAGGATCGAATTCAACGACGGTTACCTCGGCAATAATGTCTCCATTCTCAGCATGAACCTGTGCAATGGCTCCCAAGTCTCTGATGACACCGAACACCTCATACATCTGCAGGGTGATGACACAGATGTGGAGACAGCAGAGGCAGCTAGTTGACTGAGCATTATGCTGAGAAAGACGACTCATGATACTGCAACACATGCACAGCTACAGAGGAAAGCATACCTGAGAGTCAGAAAGTTGGAAAACATCCTTATAAGCCAGATAGACCAGGAAAGAGTTCACACCTGAAGATAGAAAATGGAAGCGAAGGCCAAAATAAAGTAGACAGACCCAGAATGAAGAGGGAAGCAAAATTAAAATGATGCAACTAAACATACAGGTATCCTGTTTGTAAGCAGATTTTCTAGTGTCGCCTACACAGAAATTAGACAAGGTGACACAGTAAAGATTTTTATAATTATATTAGACAGCTGCATGCCAGAGAAATAATCAGATCAGCAGATTCAGTCAGGCATCTTCAGCAGAAAGTGTGTGTGTGTGTGTGTGTGTGGGGGGGGGGGGGGGGGGGGGGGGGGGTGTATATCACTGTAAACTTGAGCAATTTGATGAGTCTGTTCTCACCCAAGAAATAATGTAATTCATTATTCTATTTTCTCTCCACACTCAGAACTAATAGAACAGCAAATTGCTATATTGTTCTATTTGCTGTGTTAACTGTGAAGAGTTTAGTAAATGTGACCAAGGTGTTGACAAATGGGTCCTAGCGATTGGAAAAAAGAACTATAAATGAGCTACTGGCTGGCGATTGTCCGATTTAAAAACTGCAATTAAATGCAGTCAAAGGATGTGGGAGGGGCAAGTGTCTCTGTAAAAAGTATTGCACATATGGGTATGCTGTTATGCACTTGGTTATTTGAACATGATAGGTTTATCTCTCCCAGTCCTTAAATAACAGAAAAACAAGAAACACACTAACAAACTATGCAAACCCATTTCTGTAAAATACCCCCTCTCCTCCCCAAAAGAACATGGCTGTTGGCGGTTGAGTGCATACAGTACCGTGGTCTTTCACCAGGCTCTCCATCTCTTCCTGAATGCCCTTGTGCCACTCGGTGATGTCCACATGCAGAGAGTAGTCACAGCAGGACTTGCCGTCAGCCCACTCCCTCCACTGGTTGAAAGCAGCAACGAGGCCCACACCTGGCTCTGGCACCACATGGTCCACTAGGACACAGACACACAGCAGCAGGTGGACATTATGCACACAGCTGCACAATTCAATCACGCGCTCGACAGACGGCACATTAGTGCTCAATAAGGGCCTTTTCAGCAGCTTTAGAGGCATTTTGTGTCCACACGGTTGGAAAGGCTTGTTTGTGTTGCTGAGTCAATGTTGTCTACTCTACAGAACACATACTGATCATGGTCGTGCCTCCAGCCAGGGCTGCCCGGGTGCCCTGGTAGAAGTCATCTGCTGCAACCATGCCCCGGTCGGGCATCTGGAAGCGGGTATGCACGTCAATACCGCCGGGCAACACCATTCTGCCCAGGGCCTCGATGATCTTCACCCCCCCAGGAACAATCAGGTTCTCTCCGATCTGCCTGAGAGAGAGAGAGAGAGAGAGAGAGAGAGAGAGAGAGAGAGAGAGAGAGAGAGAGAGAGAGAGAGAGAG
>JAODUK010000088.1:0-13097 GCA_027564635.1 Typhlichthys eigenmanni | reverse complement strand
CTCCCCCCCCCCCCCCCCCCCCCCCAGTGGACTACCTGGTGATCAGGCCGATCCAGGGCCTGCAGTGTGACATGCGCAGCTCCTTCTCCAAGTACTGGAGGAAGAGGAACGCCCTGGACGTTGGTCACCGTGGAGCCGGCAGCACCAACACATCCAGGAGCAAGAAGTGAGTAGCGCCTGCACACCCCCCCCCATACCGTTTCTGTCCTTTGCCAGGGGTGGAGCAGCAGGTTAAGCGGGTGTTGTTTGTTTCATGTGAAATGTGGGCTGCACAGCCCTTTGATACTGTACCGTGATTAAGGGCTGTATAAATACACTTTACTTGACTTGACTCTCTACTTGTGAGGTAGTGCTTGTAGGCAGGTATCGCCACTCGACAGCCATTTTGGTAGTGTCTCTGGGCAATTATTTTGTCCTACCCACAGACAAGATTTTATTATTTTTGTGTGTGTGTGAGTCACACCTCAAAATAAAGAGTCTGACTTGTTTAACATATTATATGCTGTGTATAGAGAGATACACGTCTTGCAAATGTACAGTGGTTAAATATTGTTCTTTGTTTTGCAGGCACCACAAAGTTAGGGAGAACACCGTAGCCTCCTTCAAAAGTGCTGCTACACATGTGAGTTTGCTGAACTATCAATAGCCATAATACTCTGTGATATCTTTCCAGGCAACATTATATTTGGTTAATGTTTTGTCTCTAGGGTGCTGCATATGTGGAGTTTGATGTGCACCTTTCCAAAGACTCTGTTCCTATAGTCTACCATGACCTCACTTGCTGCATAGCTACTAAAAAGGTAAAACAGGCTTAGTTGAAATGCCATTTTTACGTTAGCTTGTTTGGCAAAAGCAACTGAGTGTGGTTGGGGCCAGAGTTGTTCGAAGAGCAATGTGCCATATTGAAGCTGAGAACTGTGTTGTCTGACGGACTGTCTGACAGTAATCACTGTTCTTTGGCAGAAAAATGACAAGACCTCTCTAGAGCTGATCGAAGTGCCAGTTAAAGACTTGACTTATGACCAGCTTCAGCTCCTCAAGGTAAACGCCTCGCTAACTTCAGCTCAACAAGATTCACCACCATTAGTAGCTGAAGGCAGTCCCTTTTATTTGCCTCTCCAGTGACAAACAGAAATATATTAGTATTGCATAACCAAATTACATGTTATTAACTAAATATTTTTCTACTGTTAGTTTGTCCCCAATATGTAAATACAGTATGTCTGCATGACCTTGAATGGCTTTGTATGCGCTGCAATGTGCCTGACATTTTTATTTCTAAACTGTGTTGTTTTTTTTTTACTTTCATGGCGTTCTCTCTTGCCAGCTGGCCCATGCCGCTGCATTGAAAGTGCACGATCACAACGGTAATTAAACCCTTTCAATCACAATGTTTAGTTGATATGTTGCAATTGCAAAATGAGGATGGGCTTGTTTTTTGTTCCGCTCATAGTTCAGGTTCAATCCAGGTTTGATTTTGATGCTAGTTTGCCTTTTCTGCTTGCTTTGTCTTCAGATCTGTTGGAAGATGAAGAAGAAGTGGATGAGCACCAGCCGTTCCCCTCGCTCTCGCAGGTAAATGTTAAGAGAGTTCCCTCTCTCAAGTACAGTACCTGCTTTATTTCTTTTACATTTACGTCATTTTATCCAAAGTGACTTGACTTATACACCAGCAATTGTAAGCAAACAATATTCTGTTGCAATAATATCATTACATTTTTCGAAGGGCATTAATTAAGAGCAGAGAGAAGATAAGGGAATTCGAAGGAGACACTTGAGATATAAGTATTAAGATGTGGAGGGGTCACTAGTTGAGGAACTAAGGTGGACTGTGAAGGGGTGTGACTTGAATCTCTTGCGGAACACAGGTAGTGTTTCAGCAGTCCTGACTGTTGCCGGGAGCTCGTTCCACCATTGTGGTGTCAGTACAGAAAGCAGTCTAAGCTTTGACGAGTGAGTCCAGACCTCGTAGCGATAGCGGTGCCATCTGAGACGCTGGAACGAAATGCACTTGTAGGGGCCTGGAACACAAAGACAAATGGCCTGGGGCCATTGCTTGGAGGTAGCTCCAGGCAGTTATCTTTACTGCCTTGTAGGCCAACACCAGTGTCTTGAATTCTATGCGAGCTGCAATGGGGAGCTTGAGAAGTTGTCGGAAGAGATGGGTCACACAGGAGAAGTTGGGTTGGTTGAATACCAGGCAGGCTGTGGCATTTACATGCTGTAAGAGTCTGGTAGAACACATAGGTAGTCCGCTTAACAGCAAGTTGGAGTAGTCCAGGGGGAAATTCATTAGCGCTTGGACCAGGAGTTGAGTTTTAGCTCAGATGTCACATCAAAGTTCGATATAGGATTGTGTCTTCTGTGCCTGTCCAGATATTCCATGCGGTCCCTGAGAATGTGGGCTTTAACATTGAACTGAAGTGGATCTGTCAGATGAAGGTGGGTCCTGCTAGTGTTTTCATAACGCAGTAACTCTGATGCTCCTACTGTGTGTGTACTGTATATGTCTGTGTATATCTATGAATATAGCTGCAAAAACAGATTAAGAGACCACTGCAGCAGTTTCTCAGAATTTTACTATTCATATACATTTGTGTGTTTTTTATTTTTATTTTTATTTAGATGTAAAAATTTTGGTTTTGACATTTACAATATATTGATACTATTATATTTTGAAAAATGTGCAGTGGTCTCCCTTTTTTTTTTTTTCCATGGCTATATATACCATTGGCTTCCAAAATGGCCTCTATTATATTCTCGTTTTCATTTCTGCGGTTTTGTTTGTGGTCAGGACGGCTCATGGGAGGGCAACTTGTCGTCCTACTTCAACATGAACACCTTCCTGGACATCATCTTGTCGTGTGTACTCCAGAATGCTGCCAGTCGACGAATAGTCTTCTCCTGCTTCAACCCAGACATTTGCACCATGTCAGTGCACAAGGTTACCCATGGTTCTGTCAGCGGCTCTGAGATCAGATTAGGTCTTGGAGAAGTAGCCTTTAGAGAGAGGAAATATCCTGTTCTGCTTTATGGATGGCTCCAAATGATGATTAGGAATGAAAAGATAATAATTTTTAAAACCTCTTCATCCCCATATCCCTGTATACGTTTTTTTTTCTTTTTCTTAAAAGCATGCTCATACATTAATTGGTGTCAAATGAAGCCTGTGGGTTTTATTATGAATGTCAGAAAATGTGAAATGTGTGTGGACTTATACAGGCACATATAAGTCCATAAATATACATATGTGTGCTTATATATGCTATTATTTTAGTAATGTATGTACTATTCTACAGTCTGAGTCATTGAGAAATTCCATCATGGCCGTCTTTGGGGCGAACGATGACATAACTAGAAATGGTCGCTGAATAGCTCGAGCTGTGATTGGCCAAATTTGACATGTGACCCTTTAAAATATTCCTTTGGGTCCGGGGAAGAAGGGATGTGTAGTTTTAGATTCAGTGTATTCTTTTATAGGTATTGGGCAGGGGATATTTAAAATAAATATATTTGTTTAATATTTTAAATTTAACACCATGATTATTGTTTATATTCGTGTTTCTTTTATTATCCAAACTATTCACATTGATCTGAACTGAACGGTTCCTGATTCCAGTTCTGCTGACTGAATCAGCTGTTATGTGATAGCTAACATGTTTCCTATCACCCCCCCACCCCGCCCTTATAGGGTGCGTCAGAAGCAGAACAAGTACCCCATCCTGTTCCTCACTCAGGGCGTTTCCAACATTTACCCCGAGCTGATGGACATCCGATGCCAGACGACCCCGATTGCGATGAGCTTTGCCCAGAGCGAGAACATTCTGGTAAGGTGCAGAAGAGACCTGTGTGTGTGTCTTTCCCTTTTTCACTTATTGAGTTCTGTGTGTTTATTTTACGCGTTAATACAGAAGCAAACTATTTTCTATGTAAAGATATAGTGGAGTAATGGTGTCCTGAGCAGAGAATTACTTCGCACTCGGCCTGTGTGTGTGTGTGTATGTTGTAATCCCAACTGCCGTTCATTGTTTCCTGTGTGTGTGTGTGTGTGTGTGTTCGTGTTCCCCGACACGTGTTTTGGCGTGAGATGCTGGGGCATGTTAGTAGTGTGCCATCTAGTGGACAGTAGGTCATATATCCACTTTAATGCAGCCCTGTTGCTGAACCTGCCAAGCCACGTAACGTCCTCACAAAGCGGCCTGGCTCCTCCTCTGTCCCCTGCAGGGCATCAGTGCTCACACGGAGGATCTGCTCCAGCACCTGAGCTACATCAGGGAGGCCCACGCCAAGGGCCTGGTGGTGTTCTGCTGGGGGGACGACAATAACCATCACGAGAACCGGGTGCGGCTGAGAGAGCAGGGCATCGACGGGCTCATCTATGACAGGTGTGTCACCTGCAGTACACACACAGTCCACACGGGGAGCCCACAAGCGTCAGCCTGACTACAGTTAAAGATTTACATGTCCTTGTGTACACATGTACTGTACACACATACGAGTACGTGTGTTTTGACTTTTGAAATGTAGTTCCTTCTCGGTTAATTATCTTCTTAACCATACACCCCATTTTGAGTGAGAACTACTTGTATGACGATTGGCTCCAGGGGTCATTCGGGTCTCTGGACCCATGTTTTAGGTACCCCTTGTCAATCATCCCGGGGAAAATAATTTTATTGAGTTTATTTTTACAAAAGCAGTTGTCTTGTTTGCCGTGTCGAGCTGTAGCTTTTATTATCTCTCTGGCCAAAGCTGTATTCTCTGTCCTGCTAGTTTTGTACTTTAATACTATATGATCAAGTACAGGCAGGCTTGTGAATGTGTTGTCATAAGCTAATGCCACCTTAATTCATGTGTACTGTTTGGTAGATGAGATGAAAAGATGTTGATTAAAGTTTGTTCCGGGACAAAGAACAGTCTGGTCCTGCTGTGACCATAGCTGCATAGTCAGCTAGTGTATTCAGCTGCGTCAGGAATGTATGCTGCTACACCATGACTCTTGTCCTGCAGAGAATAGTCAAGTGTTACGCAGTCTGTAGCTCTCTGAAAAGTGAGACTGAAACTAGGTTTGACATGTCCAGGGTATTCGTCATAACTGTGCCTCTTTCTTTCAGAATTTGTGAATGCTTGGTGCCAAATTTTCACTGAAGTTCTCCAGATTCCCGTAATGTCTCTGGTTCCTGGTTGTGTTTTGTTTTGTTTACGCACCCCTATTGCTCTGTGGTTGTTTGTGTTTTACTTTGGACTCCAAATGCTGCGTGAGAGCCCACATCCCCCCCTCTTGAAACATAGTGGGAACAGAGCGATGCTCCTAGACATGATGCAAGACTGTTGACCTCTCTTGTGGCCTTTAGGATCATCTCGTCACTACTTGGTATTCTCCAGCAGATAGCAGTGTCTCTGAATCCATCAGTTGAGACGTTTACGCAGCCTAAAGCCCAACTCACACCGACAGTGCGTCCCATCATGTGTGTTATAAGTGACACGTGTGTGTGTGTGTGTGCGCACGTGTGTGTAAGTGACACCCATAATAAGTACCGGGAACATCACACACAGCGCACGCATATCGCAAGTCAACGAGGCGATATGCCGTCAGTGGTTCGCCTCTAGTTATCTTTTTATCATTTGTATTTGTCATTTATAATTGGATAATTTAATGATCTGAGCAGTACAATTATTTTGATAGCATAGATTATCCATGCTAGACCACCGGTTGCTGTCTGCACATAGCCTAGCCTTCATTTTAACCAGCGGGGCAGTCGGGAAGACTGTCAGAGAAGTCAGAGAAGAAGTGCTGCTAGCGGAGCCGTGACATGCAAAACTGCATTTTCTCTCGTGTTTTCATAGAACAGTGGCGTTTTGTGTCGCTGTTATGCATTGGGCTTAATAGTTTGATTGAACTAAAAACCACATTTTGATTGGTCAACTGCCCTGTGTATCATTTTTGGGACTAGTGTACCTACTTGACTATTAAGTCTATACCGGATTTATGCATGTTTGTTGTGTTTGGATGCGCTAGTTACATTACTTTGTCAAAGTTGTCAAAGTAAACAACTTTGACAGTGCATGAGATGGCTGTTTAAAAATCTGCTTCAAATATGTGTCAAATCAAGCCTCACACCGTATACCAGTCACATTTACCCATGGCTCCTGACTTTAAAAGTGTTAAAGGCATGATCCTCACATACATACAGAGTATACATACATATAGAGTTAGTTATCTGCATCTGTGAATGGTTTTTAACTGAATATGATGGAAACCTGCATTTTGACCTAGTATTAATAGGCATACTGTATATTCCTTTGCATTTGAAAGATGTCAGTATGCAGAATGGTTTTATTTGCATTGCTGGTGTATATCTTGGGAAGGCAGTATTCTAATGTCGACAGTTACAGTAGAACACCAATGTAGTCTTAAATATTGCTCTCAGCTCAATTTTTGCTGCTATTATAGTCTGGATAACCCTATCGCTACTTTGGATGGCGGCCCAATCAGTGGCCGGTGGGTGGCTAACAGTGGCTAAGTGCGATGATGTTGATTTCTAGCATTTATTTCAAAATGGTGGTAGAGCTATGAATTGATAAATGGTTGTAGCTACGCTGATTGGTTAATCGGCTGTTCCAATAATTCTAACATTTACCAGAGCTTATTTTGACTATGAATGCAAAGACTGTTGACAATCATCAATGGATCATGTATTCAGAGTTAATTTTGGGTCTCATTACACTAGGCTGCAATGTAGTTGCCATCATTAAACATGGATGCATGAAATGAATCTGCTTGACACTGTAGTGTTAAAATTATTCACTAACAAGGTAGTTTGGAGTAGTAGTATTTACATTTCAACACCCTACAAAATGTTGAAACCTCCCTTTTGTTCAGTTATCTTGTATGCAATAATGAAAATACTTTATCTAAGAAGGTAAACATAATGTTTTACTGTAGCTCATCAAGAGAAAGTGGCATTATCAGGAGAAACCTGCTAGGTTAGCACGTTGGACTGCCGCATCGCGGATAGCTGGATCTCCACACGGGGAAGGGAATGTGTGGCTGCCGTAACCGTGGCTACCGCCCGTGTTAACTGCCCCCACCCTCCTTGCCCTCCCTCTCAGGATCTGCGAGGACCAAGGGGAGCAGGCCAACATCTTCAAGGTGGAGGAGCAGCATTCCCTGCAGGAGGTGATCAGCGAGGAGACTCGCAAGAGGTGCTCCTGCTCCACGTACTCCATCCCCTGCACCTCCCTCTGCCCCTCCCCCTCCCCCTCCCCAGCGCCACTGGAGGGCGACCAGGCCGCCGCCGCCACGTTGGATTCTGGAATCAACTCCTCCTAGATGCTACCACCATCACTACCCACCATCTCCTAGTATTATGCTCTCCTCTACCCCTCCTACTACAGCCACCCATACTGCACTTTTGTTTCAGAGATACGCTGTGAGATAGGGCAGGCATTTTGGGACCTGGAGACACTAACACAATATTTTTATAATTTTGGTATGAGGAGGCAATTTTTATTTAATTTTTTTCTTTTTCATGGACGGTGAAGCAGGAGAAAAAGAACATGGCTGCTGAAGCAATACATTATTTTTTGCCAAATTTGTGTCACAGTATCACATGAACATGTATGTAGCCTGTAATTTGTCTATTATTGTTATTATTTTGTTGTTGTTTTTATTATGAGGTTCACAAATGAGGCCTATTAAGAAATGGGGCTTAATTTGCACTCAAAATTGTGAACTATTGTCTGCTCAAGGAATTTATTTTCTGTGTGTGTGCGCGCGCATGCATGGTTCACGAATTATGACTATACTTAATGTGCTATTATACTGTATGCACATTAGGTTTTACAGACGTACACTTGCACATAAAAATACAATACAAATTATATTATAGATTAAACAAAAATGTAATATTACTGATTAAATTAGAATATATGTTTTCAGTTAAAATCTTTTTGTGTTCTGAATTTTATTTCTGAACCAAATGTATTTTCCTGTGTTTTTAAACAAATAATTTGTATTGTATTCTCATGATAAATGTGCTTTACTAGAAAGTAATGCTGACAGAACCAAAAGTCATCCAGCACAACAATCTTGTTTTAGGGCTGTAAAATGATACTGTAATAGAATGGAATGCCTTACTTGCAGTAAAATTAGGTACTCTGTTAAGGCAGATTGCACATACTACCATTTGAAGACAGACAAGTTTTAAGCATGGAAAAAAATATTTCTGAATGCAGTGGATTAATCTTGCTTTAATATGCACTTAAAAACTTCCAGACCAGAATTGCTTTACTAATGTGCAAATTAGATGGTTTTCTATTATCAGCATGAAGAACCTCAGCCAACCTCTTACCATGGTTTTTACTAAGAGGACATGTCTTGCACTTTCAGTCAGTATATTTTTTTCTTTTAGTGTTAATATTACTGTGTAAAATATATAATATATAGATTGTATTCATGAGATAATGCTGTGTAAATATTGAATGTTCAACACTGCTAGAACCATCATTCTCTGCAGATTTGACATTTTGAATGAATTAGAAATAATTAATCATGTCAGTAATACTGCCATGACAATTTGATTAAATAAATGGAAATATTAAATTGAAATTAAACTTTTCTGTTCTTACTGAAACCTTTACAATATGTTTTTCTACAGCAATTTTTCTAATTAAGACCACTGCAGCCATTTCTCAAATATTACTATACATTTTTATTTTTTAAGTAATAAATGTAGGCTACAGTTTTAGGTCTTAGTATATTTTCTATAATGGGCAGACGTTTTTTCCAGATGTGTATTAACCACTAACGTTTGCTTCGCATATTCTCCAGTTTTATAAGTGGAATTGTAAATATTTCAACATTTGACACAATCCGCATTAGTAGGCCTACGGTCATTTATCTCGTCAATAACGCTGATCCTTGACCGTGTGCGTTTCATGCGGTCCCACGTTATTCGTAACATCGTCTTATTCGCCCCCCCCTGTACAGTCCGGTGGAATTTACTGTGACTTCACAGGGCATGCTCTATGGCATGACGCCATATTATCGTTGAATTCTTATTATATTATGTAACCTGCGCTAACCTGTACATGCGAACGGGATCTAGGCCCAACACAATAAACACAATATGATATAAACAGTTCACAACATAAAATGGTTTGTGGCATTTGGTGAATAATATTACGTAACAAGACTTCAATTTTTTCTCGGGAGATGTAGTTCAGTTTTCCTGATGTCAACGTTTTATGTTGTCGAAATAAAACTACACATCCCATGAGGCATCACCACTCGACGAAGCTGAGCAGGTGCACGCCTTGGCTAGCGCCTAACGCCAAATAAAACCATCGACGGTAATCCTGCTTTCCACAGTGGAATTCAATCCGCTATTTATAACTAGTTGTTAGTTAATGCATTAAAACAAGTCAAAATGGACAACACTGGGAAAGAAAAGGAAGCTATTCAGCTAATGGCTGATGCTGACAAAAAAGTGAAGTCGTCGGGATCTTTCCTTGGGGGGATGTTTGGAGGGTAAGAGCACTGCACCAAAGCCCCAGCAGCTAGCTGGCTGGCTATACTGTAGCTAACAGCTCATGATGGCTAACGGGTCATGATGGCTAACGGCTCATGATAGCTAGTCGTATTTGCATGCAACATTTTTTACAAGCATTAGCACGCTTTACGTTGTTACTACCAATGAATTATGTGGCGTGTGTGTTCGATAACATGATGGAAACACAGAATCTGGATAAACCGAATCATACCGTGCGGTACCGGGTACATTCACTGGAATCCTTTTTTTTCTTTTTCTTTTGAGCGATGTAAACAACCATGCAAGTCACGACTACATTTAATTAACGCCAATATATTAATGTTAGTCGTATAGGCTCAATGCTTTGTGCATTACTTTCAGAGTGAACCATCATGCAGCATTTTCACAGATAAATGAATTTAACTGCGGTTCCTGTGCCCCGGCCCTTTGCCATTGTTTATTGGCATAAAGCAATTGCATGTTTTTTCCTTTTAACGGGATTGAATATGGCATCATCACAATTAAAACACCTTATTTACATATTAACAAGCCAGTAGAATGTGATTTGACATTTTACATGATATGACAAACAATAAAATCATGTGTGCTGCGTGTGTGAAGCTTCCATACAAATGCTTGACTCAAATACACTCTAGGAGACTCTATTCTAGTAGTTGTCCTATATTATGCTAGATGTTACAAAACGTCATCTCCTGTGCAGCCAGGGTCTTTTCTCAGGCTGCTTAATGATATCCACCAGTGATTGGATGGGCAGAGTATTATTTGAGGTTAACGGCTTTCCCAGAGGTCTTCTCCATGTCATTGAGAATATGGATATGTATAAAGCCATACATATCAAAGATATTGGACCAATAACCAGATGGAGCACTGTAATACATTTCAATGGAAGCAAAAATGGAAGGCTTCTGGGCTCTTAATTAAGTGGGCGTATCACCAATGGCATTTTGCTGTGGAGGCTGATGTAGGCAGCGCCCAGACCGATACATCTACCATGCATGGCCTGAAACAGTCAATTTACCTCAAAATATTTTGCTGCAGAAATTCCGTTGTGGCCTCAGATTGACCGTAGGTATCATGGAACGCTCAGTAGCTCTGCTTTGCATAAATGGTGAAAGTCTCACACTCTGGTGCCACCCTTATCTCCCTTTAGCACATATGCAGCAGGAAATCAGAAGCATATTTAACCTGAGAGAACCTCCACTGTTCTGTTGTACTTGGTGTCATGGTGACCTTTTTGTCTTATGGTCTTTATTGGTGTTTCTTGTCGTTTGTTCAGAGGACCTCACAAGGTGGAAGAGGCATGTGAAATGTACTGCAGAGCTGCCAACATGTTCAAGATGGCCAAGAATTGGAGCGGTGGGTTTCTGTTTCAAACCTTCCCCTGAATATACGGATGCACAGTTTGTGAAATTCTTGGCTGATAACGATGTTTAAAATGACACAATAGCTGATTGCCTTTACCGATGTTGGTAACTGCACCCATTCTATGCCAGAGTCGTGTCCAGGCAGTGGCTGTTAACGGTAATTGGTGGTTAGGTTATCATAATGGAAGGATCCGCTACAATTTAGCATTTAGCCAGTGCAAATGATGCACAACAGATAACATCGGCCATCTGTGAATCATCTTATTTGCCAATACGGTGTAAGACCGATATATCGGGACGTGCGTACTAAATGCGCCCATTTAGTACGCTGAAGACTGAATGTTAGTAGCATGTGTCTGCACCTCATCACCATCTTCTCTCTGCAGCTGCTGGAAGTGCTTTCTGCAAGGCAGCACGTCTCCACATGCAACTCCAAAACAAGCACGACTCTGCTACCAGCTTCATTGATGCCGGAAACGCTTATAAGAAAGCTGACCCAAACGGTGAGAGTTTTTATGTATTTTTTAAAATTACATCTTTTCTTCTTTCATGGTTTTACTATTGACTGTTGATATTGCACTGCCCATTAGTAGTCATGAGTGACCATTCAGTACTTGAAATAGGGCAGGTGGTGTCGAAATGTAGGCTGATGTACAGTGGGCCTGGTGAAGGATTCTGCCAGCTTGCGGTGTGGAAATTAGATGGAGGAAATGGGCTTAGTCCACAGGAAGTAGTTGAGTGGAGGAAACCCATCCACGTGCATTTCCTGTGTCAGAGTTTGTAACCGTCTTCGGTAATCAAAGAAAGGGATTATTAGAATATGCTTTTACTGTATTGTCTGAACTGGACAGTGTTTAGCTAAACTGTGACACTCTTTGACCTCCCATCTCCTTTAAGTAACAATTGTAATAGGAATAGGGGGCTAGGTCCTGTGTCTAATCCTGAACATTCCCAGCCTACGCGTAAACATAACTGAGCAAGGTTATTAACACATACCTCCTCCAATGCTTGTAAATTGTATGCACAGTAACAGGATTAAGCCTTCTACAAAATTACCTAATTGTAATATTAAATTCCATCAGCTGCCTGGGTTTGGGAAGCATATGGGTTTGTGTGCTAGATACTCACTATACTAAAAATATCAGAAAGCATGCTGAATTACTTTTGATCAGTGGTTCTAGATGTCGTCCCTCAGTATGAATGTGATACCGAAGCAAGTCAGAAGACTGAGTAAAACCACAAATGAACCCTGATTCAAGGCCTTCCCGATTATTTCTATAAAAAAATGTCTACAGCTCAAATAAAGTGCAATTATGTTCTAATTCCCCTCCATAACAGTATCCGTGGATTAGGCTAGAGTGTTGTGAAGTGTTGTTCCACTGAAAGGTCTATTTGAGAAATGTTTGCTAACTGTTGCCTCCTTTTCCCTTCATGCTGCCAATAGAGGCAATCAAGTGTTTAAATGCAGCCATCGATATATACACAGACATGGTAAGATGCAGAGCGAGAGACAAACTCCCACACAAAACCTTTCTTGTCACATCACCTTTTGTCTTCTTGAACGGTGTGTTGTTGCAAAATATGTCACCTAGTCATAAACATTATTATTATTATTATTGTAGTAAACATTTTGGTTCTTTAAATATGGAACTGTGAAATGAAAAGGTGTTTGTCATTCATTATGGTGTACCCCACACAATGAATGACCATCCTTAACTTGATTAAATACTAATGTCTGTTGTCAAAGTGCTACGTTTTGGTAGGATAGCCCCAAAACCTATAAATTGTCTAGATATGTTATATCGATGTTGTAGGAGGCAAAATAGAGGATTTATGGTGTTTAGAAATGCATGAGGTCTCCTAATGTCCTACATTTGTATATGCCAACATGAAATAATAAAATATTTCCTCCATCATGGTGAACATCTTGGTATATTTTGCTTATGTTTTGTGAGGTGTGCTCATATTGAAATATTATGCAGATGTTCCCTTTTGGTCATCTGTTCTACTGCTGGGTCTGTAGGACACATGCTACAGACTGCATGCTGGAGACATCTCATCATGTTGTCTTCTATCTCCATTCTGTGATGTGGTGCACTTAGTGCTGGGACGATTAGTCGACGTAACCGACGTAACCGGTTACTTAATACGTCGATTTGCTAAATGTACCATCGACTCGGAA
>JAODUK010000087.1:0-14085 GCA_027564635.1 Typhlichthys eigenmanni | reverse complement strand
ACATATATATATACATATATACATATATATATACATATATATATATATATATATATACATATATACATATACATATATATATACATATACATATACATATATATATACATATATACATATATACATACACATATATATATATATATACATATATATATATATATACATATATATATATATATATACATACATACACATATATATATACATACATACACATATATATATACATACATACACATACATATATATATATACATACATACACATACATATACACACATATATATATATACACATATATATACATACATATACACACATATACTGTATATACATATATGTATATATATATATATATACACACACACATATATATACACACACACACACACACAAACACACACACACACATATATACACACACACATATACACACACACCATGATTTGACCCAAAATATTATCAGATTCCCTGACTTTACATTGTCTGGACTAGACATTTTAGAGGTCTGTGAGACTAGTGCGAAACCTGCAGCAAACAGCTATTCTGTATGTAAGATAGTGGAGCAGAGAATGACATCACACTCCATCTGTGTGTTGTAATCTGAGCTTCTCTGTTCTTTGCGTTTTAGTTGTTTTTAGACATGCATAAAACACTCGTAACTTCTCAGCGCTAGGCGCGGCGTCGCACTGCTAGTAAATGCGACAGTTGGCCCAGGCAGCAGTTTTCCTTGGCACAGGCAGTCCATCTCTGTGTGATCGGGGGTTAATCAAAGCGCTTTTGAAGCCAATCGGGGCCTAAGACTATACCTGTGCTACATAAGACTAAAATGGTTTATTATTTAAACAATATAAACCTCTATCTCACTGTGTGTAGTAGGGCCTACATCATTTAAGACATATTTTACATAAAGACAAAGATCTAGACAACATATGTTGTGTCTAAAAACATCACTTAGTGGACCTGAAGGGTGATGCTATATAGAATACAAGACAAGAAAATGGGGTTTCTCAACCCTGGTCATGGAGGACCCACTGTCCTGCATGTTGTAGATGTCACCCTGCTCCAACACGCCTGACTCACGTGACCGGGTCGGTCGTCATTCTCTGCGCAAGCTTGATAACGACGCATTAATTTCAATCAGAGGTGTGTTCAGAATTGTCAAACGTTTGCAACAGTTCGCGAACACACATTCAAACAGTTTTCTGTTTGCTTTGTGCTCACCATAAATATTTGCAAACAAGCTACCGGTCTGAGGAGGCGGTTCTTGGCAAACACATTGATGCTGGACGATGGCAGTTTAAATCTGATAATTTCATGTTTACACAAAACGTTCTAAATGCAAGTTTAAAGCAAACATGTTCGCCACGAACGTGGAGATTTTGGAGTCATCTAAAACTAACCTGACATGCCAGATGGATTGTAAGCCACATGTCCATCAAAACTGTTTGAAAAGGGCATGTACTTTATAAATATAAAATACTTGGCAGTAGATTGAACACACCATCTGGACGTTTTCGCTGTCGGAACATCTAAACCACACCTTTATAGCTATCAATACGGCGCTGATTGGTTAAGTTCAGTTTCTACTCGGACTCAATTGCAATGATTTCTATGCTTTCCAGACTGATTGCAGCAGCAAAGTTAAACTGAAAAAGGCACCACACCCGATGCCGCTTTAGATTAGCCTCGCGAAGCTAACCTAAACCCAAGGCTATGTATCCACCTTATTCCTATTTCCCATGATTCATAGCGCATTAATAACGGTTCCTGCTCGTCATAAAACACATGGTGCCTAACAAGTACCCGAATTGTGTGTAACATACTCCGATTGTAATGAAAAGAGAAAAAAAAACACATGCAACTCGTTTATATTGTTGGTACAGCAGCCAACCATGACACGATTAAACCCGAGCCGTCGTTTCTCTCTGAGCATAGAGCAGAAGTTAAAAACCGTTAGGTAGGTTACCATGGCTGCGAACATACGCAGCTATGAAATGAGGTGGATAGTCAAGATAAAATACTGGAGATAAGATACGCATCACAATACAGGGGCCATGATTCGATATAAGCAGGGCTAATTTGTGGAAAACTGTCATAGCAATACTAATGTGCGACGCCGCTGCAAAGATAAATGCTCATGTTCAGGGATTGCAGATGGAAATGAGATTTAATTAAGATAAATCTGGTAGCAAGCATCTTTCCTCTCTTGTCTTGAGATTAATGTATTTTGTACATGGTCCCTTTTACAAATAAATTGAGTAAAATACTAATTTAATAATTTAAATAATTTGAGAAAATAGCATCGCGCAACGTAATATCGCGATACTCAGGTTTATCGATCTGTTCTTCCACCTAAAACAGCATCAGGATTGACAAACGCTGATGTAACACATGCAGGGTAGGGGGCCACCAGGACCAGGGTCGGGGGAACCCCCGCACTACGGGATCAGTCAGTGAACTCACGTGAAGCACTTATCTCCGCCGTCTGCGTGGCGGACGCCGGCCCGCGGCGAGCTGCCCTGCTCCTGCCGGCAGCGGTGCCTCTTGAGGCCGGAGCGGCCCTGGAAGCGCTTGCCGCAGACGGAGCAGCTGATGTGGGCGGCGGTGGCGTTGGCGGCGCGGCTGTGGATCTTCTGGTGGTTGAGCAGGATGCTGGTCAGCCGGAAGGCCTTCCCGCACGTGGGGCAGGCGTACCTCTTCTTCTGCGTGTGGATGCGCGTGTGGTTGCGCAGCGCCATGGGGTTGGTGAAGGGCTTGGAGCAGAAGCCGCAGCTGAAGTGGCCCGTCTTGTGTGTGTTCTTGTGGTTCAGCAGGCTGCCCGCGTGCCGGTAGCTGCGGTCACACACGTTGCACGCGTACGGCCGCTCCTCTTTGCCGGGGGCGACGGTGCCAGGCGGCCCGCGGCACCCGTGTGCGGCCAGCTGCTCTCCGGACGCGAACGCCTGCTTGCACTCTTTGCACTTGAACGCCTTGGACTTCAGCCGCCGCTGGACGCCGGCTGCGTCCTTCCTGAGGTGGGCGCAGACGTGCGTCATCAGTTGCTTCCTGCCCCTGAAGCCCCGCCCGCAGCTCTGGCACGAGTGCTTCTTGTGCGCCAAGTGGGTGCGCAGGTGGTTCTTCATGGCCAGCTGGTTGGAGTATGTGTTGCTGCACACGGAGCAGCAATACTCGCCCGTCTTGTGGGAGTTCCTGTGGTTGACCAGGCTGCCCGCGTGCCGGTACGAGCGGCCGCACTGGTCGCAGGAGAAAGGCCGCGGGTCGCCGGACTCCTCGGACTTGACCGGGGTCCGGGACGCCGCCGGGCGGCGAGACGGCTGACGACGTCGATGGATGGCGGCGGGGCGCGGGCGCTGCTCTTCCCCATCCGCGCCGCTCCCGTTCATCTGCATGAGGGCCTGGATCTGGCTGTTGAGCTCCTGGATCTTGGCCTGGTTCTCCTTGTGCCGCCTCAGGTGGTTCAAAAGCTGCTTTTGGATTTTGAAGGCCTTCCCGCACTCGTGGCAGGTATGCCTGTTGGGGGACAAGGTGCACAGTTAACTTTGTGCTTACACAACACAACGCAGACTGAGGGTATGAATGGAAAGGGTGGGGGTGGGGCTTGCTACCAAAACAACACTAATGCAGATTAGAGAACAGTGTCTGGTGCAGCATGTTACAGAAATACAAAATGACCAACGACAACTTAGCGTTATGAAGATTTTGTTCGTTAAGAATGACAAGTTAAATATAAATATTTGCTTTGTGTGGTTATGGTGGGAAGAGATCACTAACCTTTTAACATCAAAGTGGGATCTCTGGTGGTTTTTAAGGGCTAGCAGATTGTAGAAACGTTTCTGGCAAACCAGGCAGCGGAACACTCCGGTTTTGTGGGACTTCTTATGGTTGAGGAGCGAGCCAGCGTGTCTATACGAGCGGCCGCACTGCTCACACTTGTATTGGCGATCTGCCGCTCCCGCGTCGGTGTGGAAACGGCCGGCGGCGCCGTTGACGACGTGATTCACCTCCATTTTCTCCTCGCCGCTCGCGAGCCCGTCGTCTCTCCCGCGGGCCGCACAGCCGTGGTTCCTGAGATGGTGGGAGCCGGTGCAGAAGACGCCACAGGCTCCGCAGATGACACTCTGCGACGACGACACCGCCCGCCCTTCTCCGCCACAACACACGCCGTTGGTCCGGTCGCGGCTGCTGGACCGCGTGCGCCCGCCGCCACTAGGGGGCGCTGTGGCGCTGTGCGAGAGCTGGTGGGCCAGCAGGTCCTGACGGCGGGCAAAGCTCTCCCCGCACGCGCTGCAGATCATCATCTCGCCGGGCTCGTCGTCCTTCACCTCGTCGCGCAACGACGCCATGGAGGAGGGCCCCGAGCTGGCTGGCGTGGCGTGGGACTGCGTGTGCCCGCGCAGGTGGGTCCTGAGCGCTGCCATGTTGGTGTAGCTGTTGCCGCACACGGAGCACTGGTACAGATCCCCGTCGTCTTCTTCCTCTTCCTCCACCTTGGCGGCGTTGGCGGCGTAGCCGTTCAGCCGCTCGTCGCTCACGTCCCCCGCGTGGAAGTCCGGCTCGCTGAAGACACTTTGGTCATGGCTGCCGCCGCCGCCTGTCCCCCGCAGGCCGTGGAAGTCGGAGTCGACGTCCGGATCAGGGACGGCACCGAGTCCGTTGCTTCCCTGGTGGTAGGTGGTGGTACTGCCGCCGTAGCCGTTGGCGACGGGAATGGCCCCCTGCTGCTGCTGCTGCTGGTGGTGGTGGTGGTGGTGCACGAGCAGCAGAGGGCAGCAGTGAGACTTGATTCCTGGGATGTCGGCGAACGTCTCGCCGCAGTCCGCACACATGTGTCTCTGCGTCGGCTGTCCGCCGTGAGGTAGATGCTCGCCGCCGTTCTGGGGGAAGTCCTGGTCGAACGCCGCGTGGTACGCCGCGCCGTGGACCGCGGGCTCCTGGTCGAGGCCGAGCATTACGTTTTTGTTCTCTTCTTCCTCATCCTCATCATCATCATCATCCTCCTCCTCCTCCTCCTCCTGCTGCTGCTGCTCGTCCTCCTGGGGGGAGAAACAGCCTAGCTGGCTGTCCAGGGTGAAGGGCTCCGATGACAGCCAGTCTCCCCCCTCGCTGGCCAGGCTAAAAGAGGAAGGCTGGGCTCGGTGGAGGCGGAGGTGGCTCCTCAGCGCCGCCAAGTGAGGGTAGCTCTTCCTGCATATGGAGCACTGGTAAATGCCCACCTGGTGACACCGCTTGTGGTTGATCAGACTCCCCGAGTGGCGGTAGCTTTTGCCGCAGATCTGACACTTAAAGCGGCGATCGCCGGACGATTCCGCGGCCGACGCGCCCTCCTCCGCCTCGTCAACCGGGTTCAGGGCCGAGAGCGCTCCCCGAGTGTTCATAGAGGTGGCCGTTTGGTTGCTGGAGCGGGGCGAGTGCGCGTGGCGGCTGTCATTTATAGCGTGCTCACGCGGCTGCTCGAAATCTCCGGGATTCTCAACCGACGAAGACACTGAGGGAATATTATTTACTGGAGAAGCATAAAAAGTGGACTCGGGGGAGTTAATACTGTTGTTGTAGGATATACTGAGGTTATTTGAGCCCTGGTTAAGCCCATATGGCACAGACGAATTGTGCATTTGGATGTGCTCCTGGAATTCGTCGTCGCTCAGGAATAGCACTTGACACAGGTGGCAGAAATTTACTTGGGCTTCCTGGCTCTGAGGTGAAAACTGGTGGGGCGGCGTGGTGTCCGTGTACATGACGTCCCTGGACGCAGATTCCGCCCCACGTCTGTTCCTGTGAGTTCTCTGGTGGCTGTAGAGCGCGGCCATGTTATTGAACAGCTTGAAGCAAACAGTGCACTCAAACATTCCCACCTGGTGAGTCTTTTTGTGATTGGTTAGGCTTCGGTAATGAATGTAAGCCTTGTCGCACAAGTCACATTTATACGGGCGATTCACCGCATCGTCAGTGGCCTCGTTTTCCCCGTCCGCTTCAGCCATCTCCTCCTCCTCCTCCTCCTCCTCCTCCTCCTCCTCCTCAACGGGGCTGCTTCCTGTAGAAATCCCTGCAGTGGATGACTGTTCGTCGCGGCGAGGCGAGTCATCGTTTTCAATTTCGTTTGTACTTGCAGAGTAGTCCACGCCTGACCTCTGGAACGGCTGCTGCTGATGCGACCGTTTGGAGAAGTGAACCTTCTCGTGCGTAGCCAGCTGGGTAGCCAAACGAAATGCCTTCCCACAGTCCACGCAAGTGTACTTCTTCTGGGAAGTGTGACTCCGGAGGTGACTCTTGAGGGCCAGGGCATTGGAGTTCTCCTTGCCACATATCTGACACTGGAAACAACCCACATCGTGCGTCTTCTTGTGATTGGCCAGGCTCCCGGCGTGCCGGTAGCCACGTCCACATTTGTCACACTTAAATCTGCGATCTTCCTCTTGCTGCAGATGGCTTTCCGTGTGCTCTATTAGGCTGGGCATATCGAAGTACACCACACTACAGTGTTTGCAAGGAAAGACGTTGGTCCTGTCTGGCTCTTGCATAGCCATTGCAGGTTAACGTTTGAAAAGACAGAACCTGGTACAGTTTACAAAAGTAACTAAGAAGGAAATGCATTAGACGTCTTGGTTTTCTTTTATTTTTTCTCCCACAAGAGGCAAAACCTTCTTTAAAATAAATAAAAATACAATAAAAAAATCCAAGGAATGTCCAAGTGTTGAAATTGTGATGATGCCAAGGATCAGTCCTGCACTATTAATAACAGCAGAATTACTTCGGTGTAGAGGAGTTGCAGGCAATTGCAGAAGCTATAAAATGGAAAAATAAAAATTAGTCAGAGGTAGTTAAAAAAGAAATCCATAAACTTCTATTAAAACTAAGCAATTTACTTGGTGCGATTATAAAATAAAATGAAAGCAAATAGTTGACAAGTTCATACTATACAATACTATTTATTCACAAAGAATAAAAACAACAAATGTGCAAAAGAAATTACATTTAGTATATTATGCAAAAAAATTGAAATGGCAAGTTTCTAATGAGGCTTCGCGGTGCATTATACCGTCACAATTGCTTTGTTGCTCTCCGGTTAGCAATGTCAATAAACCGAGGAGACCAACGCCTCGCTCTAGATCTTCTTTAGTTATGAATCAATGTCACTATATTATGCTTCGTTACAAACTGAAGTAAAAAACAAACAGTGTACATATTCACTGTGCAAGTGGTGTTGACACCCTGCCTATCCCGCGTAGTACAGTCATGTTTGTTTTACCGAACGGCGAGTGAACGTTAGCATGCTAGCATCCCTATGCTAGCAGCTATCCCTGCTAGCATCCCTATGCTAGCACCATCATGCTTAGCTAAACAAACATTGCACCAAAAAGCCGATAAGTCGTTTTATGCGATGCCACCGCATTAAAAGATACATAACAAGGCATACCTTTGGCACTTCTAACACTGTAACCAAGCTCGATTATACATTTCCATTCATTACTTAGCTAACAGTATATTATTATGTAAAGCACAACCCTTCCTTCTTCAATTGTCTTATCCCCCCACCACCCTTCTTCCATTACGATTTCCACATTGCTTGTTGTTGCTAGGAAACAGGAAATGTGTGAAATACTTACACCTTTAAGCAATAAATAGCAAGCTAGTTAGCTATCGGACACTACAATGACATTTCCATAGTTACAGTTAGCGAGTTATTCAAATTAAACAGTTCAGCAGTTCGCTGTAAGATCATTGTGGCCTCAAGTCACTCTCGCACTGTAACATACTGCCGTAAAGCCAAGGTAAACCCGCCGCCTGACAGCAAGACAAAACCAAGTTGTAACCTTGGAACGCTAGATGGTGTAGCTTGTTGTAGTATAGTGGCTTTGGTATCTTACCTTTTTACTAAATGCATACTTTATTTTGGCCGGACAACTTCTTTTATGTAGCATCTGGCTATCTAGCAAGCTAGCTGTCTATTGCTGATTCTCTCTACGGTGTTGCACTTGCCTCGAGCTGTCGTCATCGGGGTCCTAACGCCGCTCCCCTGCCCAGCCACAGCACCACCAAACGCAGCGTGGAGTTAACGCATTCGTGTATTTGGGATCGAGGCATTATCAAACATTCATACGCATTAACAGGTAAGATGTTGCGTTTACTTTGTTATACACGCATGGTGCGAAAGACGACGCTTGTACAACCTCGGATCATGACCATCATAATAATGACACCTCCGCTGGTAAGTATGCAGCCGGTCCTAAAGCCAGCCATTTTGAGTAAGTTATAATAACTAGCTAGCAAGCTAAGCTAGCGAAAGCAAATATGTGTGACAAAAATATGTAAAGTAGTTTAAAGCAACGTACAGTGTCGACTACCTTTCGGTTTCTTTTTTTTAATTCCTGTTTTAAACAAAAGCCTGTCGTGAGATTGCTGTGATTGACTCCACGTTTATCAGCATCGCCAACTTCCCCTTACATCAAGCGTTTAGCTTATTGTCCCAGAGGTCCTAATGCCAGCCATCTTGCAATACGTACCACACACACACATTTATTTCATTGTTCTGTAAACTTGCAGTCGGCAGCCTGGCATAGTCTGTTCGGCAAGATGAAGCTTAGCGTCAGGCCTAGGCCTGTGGAATGTAGAGGGTGGGAATTACGAGATTTCTACTCTTCTCGCTTCCTTCTTAGTATTGAACAATATTTCTAATGGCAATGCACATCTTTGCACATATTTTAATATATATCTTAATACTAATAATTTTGTAATTTTTATTTCCCTGTCCAGTGACATCACTGGAAGAAACATCCAAGTGAAGATGGCCTCACCACAACCTGGCAGCCCACGGCTAGAGGAGCAATACACCCCTCCAGCCGCACAGAGCGAAGAGAGACAGCAGGGCGGCGATGATGAGCTGGAGGTCAAGGACCAGCCGGCGAAAACGCGCGGCAGAGGAAGACCTCCCAAAGCCAAGCCCCGCTTCAAGTGCTCCGTGTGTCGGCAGGCCTTCGGCAGCCCCTCGGCCTTACGGAGTCATAAGCTGTCCAGTCACGAGAAGGACCGGCCACAGCCCCACGCCTGCTCCCAGTGCGACAAAACCTTCTCCGGCAAGGCCCAGCTCTCCAAGCACGAGCGGTCCCACTTGGCTCAGCGGGCGTTCCCGTGCCCCGACTGCCACAAGGCGTACAAGACGCCCACGGAGCTGCGCAACCACAGCCGCTCGCACACCGGCGAGAAGCCATTCGTCTGCGCCGAGTGCGGCAAGGCCTTCATGCAGGCCATCTGCCTGCGCATACACATGACGCAGCACAGCGGCGAGCGCCCCCACTCCTGCCCCCAGTGCGCCAAGAGCTACCCCACGCTGTCCAAGATGAAAGTGCACCTGCGCTCTCACACTGGCGAGAAGCCCTACTTCTGCGCCGAGTGCGGGAAGAGCTTCGCCGACCCGTCTGTGTTCCGCAAGCACCGCCGTAACCACCAGGGCCACCGGCCGTACGCGTGCGACGAGTGTGGCAAGACGTACACGGAGCTGAAGGACCTGAAGAACCACGAGCGCTCGCACACGGGCGAGAAGCCCTACCTGTGCTCCGACTGCGGCAAGGCCTTCTCCCGCTCGTCCTCGCTGGCCTGCCACCAGCGCATCCACTCGCAGAGCAAGCCCTACCAGTGCGAGCAGTGCGGCAAAGGCTTCACGCAGCTCTCGTCCTACCAGTCGCACCTGCGCACCCACTCGGGCGAGAAGCCCTTCCTGTGTCCGCAGTGCGGCAAGATGTTCTCCGACCCCTCCAGCTTCCGGCGGCACCAGAGGGCTCACCTGGGCTTCAAGCCGTACCCGTGCGACAAGTGCCCCAAGCGGTTCCGCCAGCCGGCCGACCTGGCCGTGCACGAGCGCGTGCACTCGGGCGAGCGGCCGTACAAGTGCCAGAGCTGCGACAAGGCCTTCGTGGCGTCTTGGGACCTGCGGCGCCACCTGCTGGTGCACACGGGCCTGCGGCCGTTCTCCTGCAGCGAGTGCGACAAGGCGTTCGCCGAGCGCTCCAGCCTCAACAAGCACCGGCGCGTGCACTCCGGCGAGCGGCCATTCAAGTGCCAGGCATGCTCCAAGTCGTTCGTGGTCTCCTCCAGCCTGCGCAAGCACGAGAGGACCCACCTAGCTGAGCGCTCGGAGCAGGAGGGCGGGGCCGGGGCCGGGCCCGCCCCCGCCCCAGCACTGCCCCCCCCCACCACCGACACCCTGTCTCACTTCACCTGCAGCCGCTGCGAAGCCACGTTCAGCACGTGGGACGAGGCGCAGGCCCACGAGAGCGCACACGACGCCGTGGCCGCCGCCGCGTCGGCCAGCAAGGTGGCCAACGTGTGCGACACCTGCCAGGCTGAGTTCGTCCAGCCCGCCGACCTGCAGGCGCACCAGAAGCGGCACCTCAAGCCCCGGCCGCACGTCTGCGGCAGCTGCAGCAAAGGCTTCCTCAACAAGGCCGGGCTGCGCAAGCACCAGAAGACCCACTCGGCCGCCAAGCCCCACGGGTGCCGGCACTGCGGCAAGTCGTTCCTGTTCGCCGCCTACCTCCGCAAGCACTTGCGAACTCATGCCGTCCAGGTGAACGACCTGAACATCATTCAGTACACGGACCCGCTCCCCTCCCCGCCCATGGAGGTCTCACCCTCCCCCTTGGAGTCCGACAGCGCCATATCCCTGGCCGTTCCGGTGGCCGCCTTTCAGAACCTTCCGGAATACTTGGTCAAGGAAGAAGGATCGTAATGTGTTTTATGAGCGTGGTTTCCATTGGAGTCCATTGCCCTACGTCTTTCTCAGATAAGAGGCACCAGTTTGACAAACCTTTTAGACATTTGGATATTTTTGGTTGTTCCCAAATCTAGCCTGGCTCATTCCTCCCTCAGAACTTGATTGACTTGGTTTTCATAATCGGTGTTGTTTCGTTATTTATGTCTTATTGTTGTTTTTTCGTATAAAACTGTATTATCTATATAGCCTCATTGCCCTAATCTTAAATATACGTATCCTGCTCATTGTGAAAAAGAACTTTAACTTTTCAACATGTTTTTATAATGCATGCAAGATATTAAATATCTAGACAACGCACAATGTTAAATGTATGAAGGGTGGCGGCAACGCAGAGAACCAAGGATTGTGACCTGCCTTTAGACAAGGCATTCGTCTATATCCTGCGTCTCAACCTGTATGTTCCTCTGGATAGCACTTCAACTCTGTGTGCGTGTGTGAACCCAGGATGGAAAGTACAAATGCATTCCAAGAGGTTGAAATAGAGGAATCACATTATCCTAGTATTTATTTGTTTGCATACAAACATGCTCAGAAGTAGAAGCGTACGTGCGTTGTTTACATTACATCAGTTTGAGAAAGATCCCATTTACTGTAGGGTCTTCCATGAGAATAATTCAAGAAATAAATTCTCTTATGCTGTGCTTATTTGAAATCCTGAGACACTCTCTTTGTGTGTGCACTTGTGTCAAACATGTCTGTATTGGTTGTGTATCAGCTTGGCTATAAAGGACATGTGAAGCAGTTATAAAGGTTGAGTCAACATTTTGTGAGAAACCGTCAAGCAAAGCAATCCAAGCATGCTACGAAAGAGGGACCGCAAATTGACTTAACCTTGACCAGTCAAACCAATTTATTACAGCCCATTTAGATATAGATTACAGTGTACTGGTCTGTCAATACTTGCTCCTTTTGAAAATGTAAACCACGCCAAAATAATTAGCAGATAATCGTCTTTGGACTCAAAGTACACAACTTGTAAATTGCCTTACATCCAGCTGTATTTGAGCACTGTTAGCTGTTGGTGATGACATCTGGCTGATGTTCAACAGATGCTGTTGGTTTTACATGAGGGTGGAAAAGTCATCCTCATTTGTTAAGTTAAACAATGTTATTTCCCCTGACTGTTAAGACCTAGGGAACACCCAGCAATCATTTCCTGTTCAATCATTTTGCTGGGTGGTTAAAAACATTGTTAGTCACGCAGACATTTTTATACAAAATCCATTATGGACCATTATGTTAAACATAAAACATGTAAAGAAAAATTGTAATTAACAAATTACACAAAATATGAAACATTACCAAATAAATAGTTTTTTCATAACAATGGCGGATCGTGATTCCTCAAAATAATTTAGCAAATAGTTTAGGAAGTTAACATAAATACTAAAAGTACCCTATAAATTATATTTTAAATGTAAATTGACTACGAATTACAAAAAAAATGAAGTATATATATTCAAATTGCCCATCAAGCACTGGAAGTGTTTTGCCTCTCCATGAACCATGTCTCTCTTTCCATGGCTCTGGTCACGGCTAGCTTTTCTGTTTATTTTTCAGCGAGGTGGACTTCCTGTTGCTGTGCTTCAACGTGTAGATCAAAGCTGCCCCGGTGTCTGTCAGCGACTGGGAGATGGGAGGAATTATTGTGAGCGAAAGTATGTTACATATGCATATGGCAGTAAATTAAACACGAGAAAAATCGTCACATAAAATAATGTTGACGGTTGACGTACCTGTGTGTCTTCATTAACGGACGTCTGTGGAAAAAGATATATACATATAATATATATAGTTTTAATGTTGGCATAGTGATCATTTTATATTCGTTCTGAGAAAGTGAACATGTTAAAATGAACGCACCGTGCGTAAACACTCACCCTCGTATAGCTGCGTATGCTGTTATGGATTGGCTCCATGGTTTTAACCCACTCTTCGTATGTCTCTTGGTCGTCTGCATTACGATTATGCTCTCTGCTAAAAGAGATGTGAGAAGTTATGCCGTCACAAAAACCTCAGCCAGAAAGGTCATCTTTATTAGTTCTATTTTCAATAGAACTTTTGACTTGATTGCCAGTAATCAAGCTGGACAATTATACATAATAAAAAGCAATGGTAGATGGTGGTTCAGCTATTTCACGTGTCAAGCGGTTTCCATTAACACAACATGAGTGAAAAGACTATTTAATCAAACTCTAAAAACACAGTTGTGTATTTAACAGTTAAAAACATGTCCTATGTAATACAAAATAAATAAAAAAATAGAGAATGTTAAGAAGATGCATATAGCTGCCTCGAGTGTGCAACCATCCAAAACACACAGGTGTTGTGCCGTCAGTCACACTGCCCCTAGAGGCCGCCTCCTTACTCACAGGGCTCTCTCGATCAGTTTCCTCTGAGTCTCGTCCTCGACCACAGCGTCCTTCAGCCGGCCGCGTATGGCCAGGGCAGCGCTCGCCTGGGAGGAGTTGAGCTGGATGATAGGCAGCGACAGACTGGAGAGGACCGCCGAGCTAGAGGGAGGGGTCACACGGTCATGAGTCATGACGACCAGCGAAACTACTTCCCCGTTTCAGTCAGTATGCTTACAGAACACACACACACACACACTGTACATGCTTCTTGTCCTGCCAAAGAAGACAATATCACCACTAAGATGTGTATGTCTACATAAACTAGACACACAGGAGCATCGCAATACATTTCAAATTCATTATTGAAATTACTTTTCCACAATATTCTAATTTATTGAGACCTGTATATACGTGTGTATGTATATGGTGTATATATATATATAGTGTATATATGGTGTATATATAGCTATATATATACACCATATACACTATATATATACACACTATATATACACCATATACATAGCTATATATATATACACACTATATATATATATATATATATATATACACACACGTATATATATACACACATATATATATATATACACACACACATATATATATATATACATACAACATACATAGCTATATACATATATACACTATATATATACACCATATACATAGCTATATATATATACACCATATACATAGATATATAGATATATATATATATATATACACACAACATATACATAGCTATATACATATATACACCATATATACACTATATATATACACACTATATATACACCATATACATAGCTATATATATATAGCTATGTATATGGTGTGTGTATATATATATGGTGTATATATAGCTATATATACACGCACTATATACATAGCTATATATACACCATATACAGTATATAGCTATATATAGTGTATATA
>JAODUK010000086.1:0-14086 GCA_027564635.1 Typhlichthys eigenmanni | reverse complement strand
TCTGTACACACACACCTACACTCTCACGCACGTTCCTGTGCTTGTAGGTGGGTACAAACCACACACACGCACACACACCCTCCACTCTCTCACAGAACCACCTCGCTTTTCAGCTAACACCTCCCCTCCCCTCTTCCATAGACAATGTCCCTCTCTCTCTTCCGCTCCTCCCTCCCTCCATCCCTTCCCCCTCCATTCACCTCCTCCCCCTCTATTCTCTCTGTCCTCCTGCTGTTCCCTATATGCTCCTTCAGCCATCAGCCCACTCCTCCCAGGAAGTGTTTTATTTAGAGGAGATTAATGAATTAGATACAGTATCAGAGCTGTGCTTGTCCTTAGCTCAGGCCTATCAGCGCCCTCCAGCTAATGGCGTGGCAGAGGAATGTGTGTGTGGACGTGCACGCGCGCACACACACAATAGTGTCAGGAAGTGTGTATTGCAGTTTAAGCGTGCATCTTGGCCTCCATGTGCTAATTGGACATGTCAAGAAGTGGCTTTTATGTGTCGGATAGCTTTGGGTGTATGTGCGCGCGCCTGTGTGTGTGTGTGTGTGTGTGTGTGTGTACAAGCGTCAGCGCATACGTGTTTGTGTAGGTGGGCGTGTGCACGTGTGTGCCAGCTTGTTACATAAGCAGACCCAACTACCTCGGACTAATCACCCTGCTAACAGGGTTGAGTTTTGTTGTTATCTCACATGAACCATTAGTGAAGCACAGCGGTTTTATATAACAACCACCATTCTCCCTCTCTCTCCCTCCCTCTCTCTCTCTCTCTCTCTCACATCTCCAGGGACTGGTTCTCACACGTACAGGACAAAAAACAAAAAAAAAACAAAGACGACGTGTCCGTCCAATCAGAGATGCAGATGGCGACAGAGGACATGAGCAGCAGCCAATCCGGGGCGAGGAAAAGGATTGTCTCACTTGGCAGTTTAAATATAACAAACCAAATGTGACCCCATAACTCGCAAATTGCTGACATTTACACACAACACTTACATCCACACACACACACACACACACACACACACACACACACACGCACGTACACGCACACACAAACACACGGACGCACACACAAACACACGGACACACACACACATATGCACAAACATGCACAAACACACACACAGACAATTAGACAATATAGCTTTTCCCTATAAAGTATAGCACACACAAAAAACGCTTATTTGTACAGACAACAATTATATTATTATTAAAATATATCTCAACCCCATGCCCCATTCTCAATGGCACCTGTCTGCATTAATAAAGGTTAGATAGTAAATATCATTGGGCTCTCTCCAATGGCTCACACGAAGACATCTCGTATGGGTCAGGGGGCGAGACAAGATGAACAGAGCCATCGATTGGCTGGCAATTCAATGTCAGTGCCCCAGTCCACAGGAAGGACCTTCCTCTATTGGCTTGCTCTGCTGTCAATCATGCCATTGCCCATGGTAACGGCAGACTGCTGGCTCATTGAAGGGGAGAAGGGCTTTGTGTGGTTGGCCATCTGCAGCATGAACCAGCCACCTTACGAGGCCATCCCTGCTCACATCAACAGGTAAAGAGATACAGTGGAACTGTTTTCACATTGCTGCAGAAACCATGTATAATTTATCCTGTTATTCCCTGCGGACACAAAAAGCACTCTTGTTTAATAAAAATAAGCATAAAGTATACACAAACGTTCAACTACCTTATTTTAACTTTTGATAAAAGATCTTTACTGTCATGCTCCATGCAAAACAGGCAATAAAGCGGAAGCTCATTACAAGCATTAGTGCCTTGTTTTCCTATTTGTCGCTAGTTAATATTAGTGTTATTGCCACCCACTGTTAGGTCACAGATACATGGAGCAAATTTACATGTGAATTTTTTTTTTTTTAAATATGCTAATACCTTGTTTTTTTTAGTTGCCTAAAAGCGAAAATATCATTCAGTCTCTTGAAGAAGCGCAACAACCTTTCACATTTCCCCTGAACAGCACTATTGTGGACCTGAGGCTGAACGAGAACAAGATCAGGTCGGTCCACTACTCATCTCTCAGTCGCTTTGGCAACCTGACGTATCTCAACCTGACCAAGAACGACATCAGCTACGTAGAGGATGGGGCCTTCTCAGCACAATACAACCTGCAGGTTGGTGACACATTCAGACTCATCTCCCATACATACACACGTCCATGCCAGCAGAAACACATGTCAACACTGAGGCTTTAACAAGTGCTTGCGCCCCCCCACACACACACACACACACTGACACACACACTAGAGGAAACCAGGCCCCAGAAAATCTGAGCCCAGCCCTTAAACTCCTGTTACAAGGCTGATTTGAACAGCGCCGTAATGAGCTTCCACAACGTTTGGAACTCGGAGAGAAAGGGGGTAAACGCTGTGAACAAGAAACACCTGCAATATCGCAGATCCACGCTGAAGCTTCACACGTAAAACACCAAGGCTTGTGCTGACGTGCTGCGAGATGCCTGCTTGTAGCTGCCGAAGACGGATGGCGGCCAGCTCCTCAGGGATTACAATAATCCCACTTGTCTCTCTCTTCACAGGTTCTCCAGATGGGCTTTAACAAGCTGAGGAACCTGACAGAGGGGATGTTACGAGGGCTGGGGAAGCTGCAGTATCTTTACCTACAAGCCAATCTCATAGAGACTGTTAGCGGAAATACATTCTGGGAATGCCCTAATATAGAAAACATAGACCTCTCCATGAACAGGTAAATAAGTCTGTCTGTGTGTGTGTGTGTGCGTGTGTATAGAGTACATTGATGTATTGCTAAATACATCTCTAGTAGTCACGCTACTGTAACTGTGGTTAAGCTTTCAAGTCTATAGCTTCCTTACCTCAAATGATCACACGTGGTGAAATAAATACTGTCAACTAATCCTTCAATTGCAGTAAATTAAATAAAGTAAGTAAATGCTGACTAGAAACTGTAAAGAATTTGTTTCAGCCTTACATTGTAAAAAACATCTATACAAAGCTGACCATCGTTCAAGCTATTTAATCCAAAATGGATTCAAACAGTAAAATAATTAACTTTATGTCAGCATGCTACATGCTGACTTATTATATATTGAGGAAGGGCAGCAGTTGAGGCTTTAACAAAAGTTATATGACGCTGTCAGAGTTTGTAACATTCTGACCCGGCTTGAACCCATTTCAGACGGCCAGTTTAGTAGCATTATCCAGTAGCATTAGCATCATAAGCCTAACCACAGATAAGGACAAATACAGACATTATAGAAGAGACAGCCTACTTAGAGAATTCTGAATGGATCTCTATGGGAGTCCTTAACAGCATATATGACAGTTGGAAGAAAAGAGCCAGTCAGTATAACAGCTGAACCTTAATGTATTTACTCAATCGTGTGGTTGCACTGATGCAAAGCGGACAGTTACGTAGCAGATGTATAACCTATAAAAAAAAATTTGTAACCCTAATTTTGGGGCGAAGTCTCCAAACATTTTAAGCATTTTTCTTATCAGATTTGATTCGCGATCGATATATACCGTTTTTATGTCCCGGTGACCACTGAAAGTGCAGTTACGGCTCTCACCCCATTCATTTCAATACAATGTTCCTAGAAACTGTCGTTACCAAGATGGCTGCTGAGTGGCCAGACTTGCCTACAAGACCTTTGTTAAACCTTTGCCCGTCTATCTTCCTACAGGATCCAGGTGCTGGATGGCAAGTTGTTTGCCGGGCTCAGTAAGCTGACCACCTGTGAGCTGTACACCAACCCGTTCTACTGCTCCTGCGAGCTGCTGGGCTTCCTACGCTGGCTCTCCGTGTTCCCCAACAGGACCAATGAGCGCATGGCGTGCGACTCTCCACAGGGCTTCTCCGGCTACAACCTGCTGAGCCAGAACCCGCGCATGCCGGCCCAGCGCAACGCCCTGCACATGCTCAGCACCGTGTGCACGGAGGACGGCTCCAGCGTCACGCCGTACTTCGGCATGGGCTTGTACGACTCCACCACGCCGGCCTCGGACTTCACCTCGCCATGCGACGACTGCTCGTCCGGAGCCACGCCTGATGAGCCAATAAGCTCCAGCCCCGTCTACCTGAACCCCAACCCGGTCCTGAAGCTCAAGCAGGTGTTGCATTCCAGCGCCACCATCTCGGTGGTGATCCCAAATCCGTACAGGAGAATGTACATCTTGGTGCTGTACAACAACAGCTTCTTCACGGACATCCAGAACCTGAAGAATCACCGGGAGGACATCGAGCTGAAGGGCTTGAAGCCACACACGGACTACACGTACTGCGTGGTGTCCATCAGGAATGCCCTGCGCTTCAACCACACCTGCCTCACCATCTCCACGGGAAACCGGCCCGGCTCCGAGAGAATCCCCAGCGAGTCGTCGGCCACCCACTACATCATGACCATCCTGGGCTGCTTGTTCGGTATGCTGATCTTCCTGGGCATTGTCGTCCACTGTTTGAGGAAGAAGAGGATGATGGAGGAGAAGGAACGCAAGATGAACCGCATACAGCGGACCCTGATCGAGCTGAAGTATGGAGGCGGAGGGGAGCTGGACAGCGGGGGAGGCGGTGGCTCGGCTGCCCAGAAGCAGATGCTGTCGGGCGGGGAGAGTCTGTCCCGGATGCCCTACCTGCCCCAGGGAGGGGAGATGGACCCCTACAAGCTGCAGGAGGTCGGGGAGACGCCCGTGCACAAAGCAGCCAAACTCAACTACATGGAGGTCAGGGGGTCCGGGCCGGACCGCGACAGAGAGCGCGAGCGAGAGCGAGACATGTCGCCCCAGGATAACCCCCAGGGCTCGGTGGCGGAGATCTCCACCATCGCCAAGGAGGTGGACAAGGTGAACCAGATCATCAACAACTGTATAGATGCTCTCAAATCAGAGTCCACGTCCTTCCAGCAGGGCCTCAAATCCCCGTCCAGCGGCGGCGGCGGTGGCGGGGGGGCCGTGTCCACGGCCGAGCCCCAGCTGGTGCTCCTCTCTGAGCAGGGAGCGGGGGAGCGGGGGGAGCGGGGGGAGTTCCTCTCCCCGGTGTACAAGGGCGGTCGGGGGCGAGGCTACCACCACTCCCTACAGCGGCACCACAGCGTGGAGGCCCCGCCCTCCTCCTCCGCCGCCAAGCGTCCCAGCTCCTCCTCCTCACCCGGCTCCGCCCGCAGCCCCCGCTCCTTCCGCTCCGAGGGGGGCTACCACTCCTCCGACGCCCGCTACGTCGAGAGGGCGTCGCCCGGCGACAGGGGAGAGAGAGGCGGCGGCGGGGAGCCACCAGTGCGCGCGGTGACGCCGGCGGCCGCCATCTTGCGCGCCGAGGCGCAACGCGTCCGCCAGTACAACGAGCACCGCCACTCGTACCCGGGCTCCCACCAGCAGCAGCAGCAGGGCCTCCAGGAGCCCCACCAGCACCACAAGCCCACCGTGCTGGACGCCCAGACCCTGGGCCGCCAGGCCAAGCAGCGGGAGCTGGCGTACTCACAGCTCTCGCCCAACTACCCGCTCTCCCCGCAGTACCACAACCTCAGCTACTGCTCCAGCCCCGAGGAGGAGGACGAAGAGGAGGAGGGCCTCCTCTGCACGCCCACGCTGGGCCTGTGGGAGCGCTTCAAGCTGCACCGCAAGAGGCACCGGCAGGCTTCCATGGAGGAGGAAGGATACGTGGCGGCGGGCCACGCGCTGAGGCGCAAGGTGCAGTTCGCCAAGGATGAAGATCTCCACGACATATTGGACTACTGGAAGGGCGTGTCCGCCCAGCAGAAGGCCTGAAGACCCCCGCCAGTAGGGGGAAACACACACTCACAGCACACACACACACACACACACACACACACACACACACACACACACACTACAATCCCTCTCCCTCTCTCACATACATAAATATATGTATACAAAAAAAGACATGTAAATAAACACACACACACACACACACACAATAATGATAGAATCTATGAAGCCCGGAATACACTCACAAACACACACATTGGCACACAATGCACACAAACTAAGCCTTTGCTTGGGAGAACATGGACCAAAATATTATGACATTATCTACATTGAACAAACATCAGATAACTTATAAAGACTGAATTACTTTTTGTAATGTAATGAAAATTATAGCTCAGATTTATGTAGCTGTTTGTACTAAGACTAGGTTTTGAATGAAGTAAAAAAATTAAAAAAAAACAACAACTTAAAAACAGAAACCACAAAAAACGTTGCCGGGCAACCCATCCAGTCCGGGCTAACCTTTTAATCTCCCTTCACACTGACATTTATCGAAACTGACCGTGGTGGGATAAGCTCACCATACCTGTTTCTCATCACAACGCTAAATTGAGTAATGATTGAGATTTCTTTCTATCGAGACATGATACGTTTCCTGGGAAATTTGTTTTGCATTAGAGTGCACATATTGCATACAAAATGTCTCGGGCCACATATTTTCTGCCAGCAAATTCAGACTGATTAGGACAAAGTGAAAATATAATGGAAGGGATTCTGGATGGGTAGCCAGGCAACGGCAACAATCAACTGTGTTGAGAATGAATAGCTATAGCTCTCACAGCAGAGTGTTAATGTGCCAAATCGACCAAGGGGGAAGTAGAACCTTACTGTGCATCATCTCCACTCTTTTTATATACAGAATTTAAAAAGTCTTAGAATGATATGTTGTTATTACTATTATAATAATAATAACTATTATTATTATTATTATTATTATTACTGCTATTCTTATCATTATGATCCTCACAATTATATTATTTGAATATGGCATGGCTCTGTCGTGTGACAAGTGTTTTGACTGTTTTCAACCTCCAAGCCGAGGGAACGCACACAACAGACACACGTGATGGACACGAGACATTTCAGTTCTTTTCTATCCAGGAGGATGTGCTATGTACAGTACTGAGCCAAACGGACGCCCCGTCTTTCTCTTGGTAAACCCTGATACAATCTACTGATCCTTGTCTTAAAGAGGGAGAGATGTACAGAAGAGAGAGAGAGAGAGAGAGAGAGAGAGAGAGAGAGAGAGAGAGAGTCTTTATTTGCAAACAGGGGGGACTGTTTTGTTTGTGCAATGTGGTTTTGAAATTGTTCAGACTTTTCAGAAACCAGACTCCTGACCTAGTTACCTACACTTGTTCACCTGCAACAGTATGTTTTTGATTTTGAAATCGAACTAAAAATTCTAATCTTCAATGAATGTCTTCAACTCCCAACGGGGGAATTTATCTGCACTGTTCAAAATCAAAAAACAACTTAGGACTTAAAAACTCTCAGCTTCCTTTCAAATACACCGTAGCTTCACTGTGTTTTATCCACAGTTCCCCATTGTTTTTCCTTTGCACCCGGGTTCTGACACATTGTTTGGTTTCTCTGGTTTGCACTGTGGTGCCAACGTGCCAGGCACACTTAAATCACAGAGAGGTAGGCTATTTGAAAGGACTTTAAACATTTACTATCTACAGACCTCTTCAGCTCCGCATCTGTTCATTTTAGCCAAACAGACAAACAATTTGCACAAAACAACCCCTGCCATTGGCTCACCGTCCATATCCTCCAATCACTTCTAAGACCAAAGTACTGTGCAGATTCACCCCTGTAGCCCCCAGCCTGGTCCTCAGTATTTACTCACCTTTATCTCCCCAGCAACTACTTTAGATACAGTACATACAGTACATGAAGCATACATGTGTACAGAAATTAACATACACAACAATACATAAGCACACACACATACTTAAAGGTAGACAGACAGAAAACATGCACACACGCACGCATGCACGCACACACACACACACACACAAATGAATGTATTCTTTGCATAATAAAACTGTTGGAACAGCTGGAGTTTTGTTTCTGATGTACAAGCTGTATTTAACACAGTGTCTTGATCTGTCTGCAACACGACTGGCCACAGAGGGCTACTTCTGACTCTCAGAGTTTAAGGGGCCCATTGGCTCTCTTAAAAGACCTGACCCAATTCTGGCTCTCCAAGGCACGTGTTTATACTGTAGGTTGCTTTCCCATGCACCATTTTGTCTCACAAATTGTGTGAGTGTTTACTAGAAAACATGCAAAATGGGTGCTGTAATACAGCCACAGGCAATTGGTATTTAAAAGAAGGCATGGGATTTAAATCCAAGGTATTCAATATTCAGGACGTCTACAATATGACAAGGGTACGGACGAGCGAGCGAGTTCAGTATTATTGGTACAAAAATTAACTGCTGTATTGTGTGTATATTTGCTGGATCCCTGAAAAGTAGAGGCCTATAAAATAGGAGATTCTGTTTAATGATAAACAGAATGTGTGGCACTAAAAGTACTTTTAGTAGAGTAAGACAGGGTTTGGGTCAAAGCCATTTTAATTAAATGACTTTTGAATTGAAAGGCTTCAAGTATTCAATTAATGAAACAATTGACAAATTGTGCTTATACTTATTTAAGAGCATTACTTACTAAATTGAAAAAGAATTGACCTCAACCTTAACACAGTAGAAGCAATGGAAAACGTAATGGTGATAGAAAACACTGTACAAAACATGTATTTCTTCTCTGTTAAATGCTCAAGAGTCATTAAGCCAAGTTAAAGCCATAATCATAGGTTAGTGAAACCTTGCAGCTGTTTATAGCACTGCAAAAGCACACCAGTTTTTGCCATGAAGTGTTTCCCCTACTGTGCAGTAGCTTCTACACTACACAGATCCTAGCAAAGAGCAACATGTGGTAATAAAGAAAAGGTAATACAACCTCAAAAAACCTCGAAAAGGGGAGATTTATGAGCTGGGCTTGTTTCTGTGTCCTGGATTGTGGCTTTAACTAAACAACAGCCTTAAAACACACAACTTTCTTTTATATTTTTAACTTGGATGTTTAAAAGCTAAAATGTCTGGGTATTCCGCACTGTCTGCAGTTTTTTAACTTCTTGATTCATACTGTAGGCACTTGAACATTCTTTGAATAACAGTAATATCAATGTAGCAATGTATTAGCCTAATTGTTTTGCCGTTTATTCATTTTCTCTGAATGGAAAGTGGCCTGTACCTGTCTGTGTCTGGGAGTGGCAGTGCTTGTCTATAAGAGAACAATACATGGTCAAGGAAACTGGTCAAGGCCGACCTTAATCAACACTGCTATTATTTGAAGCGTGATGAATGGAAACTGTGTTTTACAAGTGGCAATGCCTTGAAATGCAGAAATAAATAGAGGTCCTATAGTGACAACAGATGGAAACAAGGCAACATGATGTGAAGAGATACTCAGCGGGGACTTGTTAAATTCTTCTAGTGAATGAAAGAACAGATGTGTGTGAGAGAGAGAAAGAGAAAATATGCTTTATCATACAATCTCCGTGTGTTTATTTCTTGTCAGAAATTAAAATGAGCACAAATCAAAATTGTTTTCTTGTACTGTCTCCCTTCCCGGTCTTCTAGCATCTTGCTGCTTTCATTTCACCTTTCTTCTCCGTTCCTATCAGATGTCCGACGATGCGGGGCGATATTAGAGAGTGGAGAAAGCACGGGGACAACGCTCGCTTCAAATGTTACTGTAGGCATAGGTTGCAACTGACGTTTTAGGGATTGATATGCTCACAAAGTTCTTGGATAAGGTATTTTCTAGCCAAGCCCCGATTTCCAACTTCACCAATTTAACCCTAAAGCACCGGGTAAATTCAATACCGCAGGGATGCACAGTACATTCCATGCCCTTAGAAAACAGCAGCATTAGAACACAAAGCAAACGACATTCTTTTACTTGCCCAGACCATATCTAAAAATCGTCTGATAACTGCAGGTGAACCGAGAAATGGATTTCCTCAGACCCTCGTCCTATTTGTGCTTTACAATCTGCAGGCTGTCTCACAGAAGATGAGTGGTGCCGCGTTGAGTCACTGACCTGTTTCTAGTATATGAAAACACTTGTTTACCTTAAACCCACCTACCTCTGCAAAATCTCAGATTAGAAGCACCTTCTAAATTAAGTATATCGTTGGAGAAAATCTCATCCACTGAAGCAGTGTACTGTGTACATACACACTCAAACACACATGCACGCTTGCACACACGCACATGCACACGCACACACACCTGCACACACAATAATAACAAGACATACACATTGTAGCTGGACTAGAGCCTTATCTCTTGCAGAGAAAACACTTGTTGGATTCATGGAGGAGAATTTATTGTCAGTACTGTCCAAATCCTTCCTGAAATGACTGGAAATGCATCAGTGGCAGGTTTCATTACACCTTATCTAAAATGCTCCAGTGTAAGTGGCTTAGGGGCTGGAAGGCTTTCCATCAAGGCAGTGAGTCTGTGTGTGGGGGAGGGTCTAAGCCCTCCCCCACACACACATCCTTCCTTCTCATATCTGTCCTGTCATATTCTAACCCAGGGCAGATGAGTTCAGTCTGTCACCATGGTTACACCCCCCTGCTTCCTTCCTATCTGACACCCCAGATCTTCCTCTTTGTTACTCCCCTCTCCCTGTCTACCTAACTACCTAACACACACTGACAACAAGTGGGCATGTACGTGTGTGTGTGTGTGTGTGTGTGTGTGTGTGTGTGTGTGTGTGTGTGCGTGTGTGTGTGTGTGTGTGGTGCGAAAAACTAATGAATAATGAATTACATTGCATCAACATTTAACCCTTCAATAATTATGGCCGGTAATTAGGATCCCTCTGTCAAAATGTCAGAAACAAGCGTGTTATCTCAGCGTAGTCTGCTGGCTGTCTGGTGTGTGTGCACGCTGAAAAACAAACACAGCCCTGTCCCAACCTTGGCAGTTTGGGGTGCAAAGCTTCTGAGGAAGCACCCGCTGGCAGTGACAGGAGAGGTGTTTTTGTTTGATCAAATATCAGCAATTTTCTCTAGCATCGCTGACTGCACCTTTAAGTTCAGCCTAACAGTATAGTGCTGGCAGGCTGAATGCCTTCACAATGGCAGTACGTTGCCCAGCAGGGCAGGGGGTGGCAACTGTAAAGGGCAACCAAACAATCACAAGGTAGTAAGACGGTCATTTCAACCTCCGTGGCTCTGCAGTGCAGCAGCTGGCCTTTGGGTCCGTGCCTTATCAAGCCAGGCTGACAAGCAGCAGCATGGAAGGCCTCCAGCCCTGGCCCCTCCCTCCAACCCCTCCCTTCATCTAGCCCCGCCCTCCAGCCCCTCCCTTCATCTAGCCCCTCCCTCCAGCCCATGCCCCTCCCTCCAGCCCTGCCACTAGTCCTTGAGCCTGCCGCAGAGCGCCAAGTAGCGTTGGGAAGTAACTGATTACATAGAATTACATAAGATTACAAAAAACAGTAATTGTAATCCATTAGTTATCAGATAAAATAGTATAATTAGATTACAGGTATTTAAAAAAAAAAAAAAAAGATTACTTCTAGGACTACTTTAACATTTCAAAGGGAAGTTTGCAGTAGAAAAATGCATAAAGCAATCGGCTGTTCTCTTATTATCCTTTCATTAACGTCAATCAATTAAAATGAATCCTACTTTATTATGATATGCTGAGCAACAACAGTGACAAAAATAGAAAGATGTTGTGCGCCAATGCAGTAAATTGCTTTGGATGTCATTTCAAAAGAATATGTTTAGGCGTGAAGTAATCTAAAAGTAATATAAAGTAATCAGATTATGTTACTAAATGTAGGTAATCCAAAAATTATGTTATTGATTATAAATTCAGTCAAGGAACACAAGGGCATGTGAAACACGTGTGTCGTCATAGCGACATCCACAAAACCACGTTTCTCTATCTTCATGTCATTCCAAAGCTGTCCACGCTGTGGTCTGGCTGAGCGGAGAAGAACAAACACATACACTCTCCTGCCTCTCTTGCCTTGCTCTCCCCTCTCACGTGCACTCACGTGCACTCACGTGCACTTGTGCACACTGACGCTTATGCCAGCGAGTGAGAGTGCACGGGAGAGGCAAGAGAAAGAGTTGAAATTAAGAACAGGAGGCCAAGTGTGATGAAGGAATGGAGGGAGACAGGGTTCCTTGCTCATTTTTAATTCTCCCTGAGCCCTGGGAAATAACCCTCATTTTAAAAACGCCAATTAGACCCTAGTCCTTTATTGTGTGTGTGCGGGGGTAGAGATTCACCCTAAACATGAGCCAGGCTGCCACTGGAGCAAAGCTTGACAGAGCACGAGGATTAAAAGAAAGGGGAACAAGCAACATTAGGAAACATTCTCAACACTGTATCACAAGGGACCCCATACAGGAAGGGCTGGGCTTCTCATAGCAACGCACACAGACCCACACACCATTAATAATGTACTCTACAGAAGCATAGAGAACGCTCTGGAAAGGTCGAAGCTGGCTGTGAAGGGAACAACATGACTTAGTTGAGTTATTAGGGCAGTAGTTATTGGTTTGCTTCTCATCAAGTGTGAATGTGTGGAGCTAAAATCTTACAGGGCGGTCCTCAGAGACACCCCCTTAACATTATCACACTACTGTATGGCTCGGAGCACAAAGAAACAGGTATATAAAGGACATCAAATGTTAGTCAAAAAAGAGACTGGCATATTGTGATGCAATGGTTTTACCTTTCTCTGTCGGTACTGTATGCACACACGCACACACACACACACACACAGAGATTGAAGAGGTCTAAGACGAGAGATCAAGGCAGTGCAAATTAAAAGTGATCTAATTACCCTGACTGCCACTCACTTGCACTGGCAGCCATATTGGAATCTGTCAGAGGCCTGCCCTGCTTGTCAGTTGCTCCCAGCCAACACACAATCTACAGAGAATACATAATACACGAGAGGAGAGGGAAATGGCCAACGGCAAGTATACCAGTTGCCACTAACAAAGCAAGTTATAGGGTTTTCTGTCAAACGTTTAGGTTTTAAAGAATATCTCCATATGCTTGCCTATAACTATAATCAGTTTAGTTCTGTCACAGTGATTTATTCATTCTTGGACACATATTTTTGTCATTCAGGGCTAATGCTAGGCTAATACCCTGCCTAAAATGCCACCAGACAGGCTCACTGTATGTCACATTTTTTAAATTAGGTTCAAAACAGCAATCTTCATTTAAATAAGTAAGTTATATTGATAATATATGATATTCCTAAATTTACCTATTTCACATTTCCATGAATATAATTTGATTATACACGTTTGATGCTGGCAAATTTGGCTTGCACAAACATTCGTATCCCCAGCATAACTCTGTGTGTGTGTGTGTGTGTAGGGTTATCCCTCAGAGCAGACCTACATGGAGGGTATAGTCACCACTGATAATACCACCCTTGACCCACATAACGCTGCCTCAAAGTCACAAAACACTGCATTATTTCACAACATACAGGCCTACAAGCTGAAATATGCATTATGTAGTGCTGTGAGGCTCACGTAGGAAACGTGGGATTTGTTCTTTCCCAGACAATCAATTCGTTTAATTGATCCATTCATTACAAAACCCTTCAGGAGCTAAATGTGGACAAAGGTATTTAAAACGGAGGTTATGGCAGTTACACGGTACTCTTCTAAGGCATTGGACAAAATGCCTTAGTAAGAGTAGGATGGGATGTGTTGATTTGGGGGTCACAAGACCACACAAAATCTTTTACGACCTTGAAATCAGCTGCTATTTAGATTTTAACCTTGCATTATTATCTAATGGAATATGCATAGTTGTCTTAAATATTTAATGGTGCTGGCGTGCAAGGATATCTGTGCCAGATATGTGGCGATGCTGGTGAGACGCTAAGTTGATAAAGCGCTTCTCTGAGGGGCGACAGGCAGAGCAAAGGCCAGAGCTGAACTAAAGCAGGACAGCTGCTCTTTCTGCCTGCTGGCTGCCCCCGTAGGGAGCAGGAAAGAATGGTCTGTATTGAGAGAGAGAGAGAGAGAGAGAGAGAGAGAGAGAGAGAGAGAGAGAGAGAGAGAGAGAGAGAGAAAGCATACATAGTCTTCTGTAAGTGGAATCAGACACAAAGATACAAATACAAAGATGGAGGTGAAAGTATAAAGTATAAGCTGGAAAAAGGAGGGAGATTAAAGAAAGACGTGACAAGGTCTTTCCTGTATGGGGGGGGGGGGGGGGGGG